>MDKI01225034.1:0-27714 GCA_005239505.1 Nicotiana paniculata
CCTATATTACTTGTCGACCACGTACACTTGCGTGTGCATTGGGAAATCAACCAACAGTACTACCCTCATGTTATAGATCCATGGCCTCCCAAGCAATGCATTGTACCTCATGTCACCTTCGATGACATGAAATTTAGTGTTCTGTATAGTCCCGGCTATGGAGAAAGTTAAGTTGATTCAAGAGCGTTTGAAGACGGCTCAAAGCCACCAAAAGTCCTATTCGAACATGCGGCATAGAGACCTAGAGTTTCAAGTTGCGGATTGGGTGTTTCTGAAAGTTTCACCTATGAAAGGCGTTATGAGTCTTGGGAAGAAGGGGAAACTTATTCCCTACTATATTGGGCCATATAGAATCTTAGTAAGGATCGGTCAATTAGCTTATGAGTTAGAGCTGCCACCAGAATTTGCGGCTATACAACCATTGTTTCATGTATTATGCTATAGCATTCAAGTTTCTAGTACTTAGTTACTCATGTCAGTTCAGTACTCAGATACTCATGTCAGTAAAATACCAAGCTACTCATGTCAGTCCAATACTTAGACATTCATGCCAGCTTAGTACTCAAATTACTCAAATAATCTTGTCAGTTCAATATTCTTATATCTCTGTTAGTTCAGTATTCACGTATCCATGGCAGACCAATATTCAGCCAATGCAGTAGTCATTCAGTTCAGTATCTCAACAATTCAGTAGTCATGTATTCATTCAGTTTAGTATGCAAGTGTTAATGAAATTTCATGTTTCCACCGGACCTGTTTAAGATCCCGAGTTAGCAGAAGTTACAATCAGGACAATCATTCGAGGACGAATGATCCCAAATGGGAGATAATGTAACACCCCATACATTCGGACTAGGTGTGGATATGTTAAATGGGTATTAATTTGATATTTTAGACATATTATATTCTATTGGTATGAGTATGGCTGGAAATAATTAGTTTAGAATCAAGACAAAGAGTGAGGTGTATAAGATTCGATAAAATCTACTAAGTTTACGAAAGGTCTATCTTGAAGTAGAATTTGGTGAAAATGTGTAGGGAATTTGGAAAAACTCAAGACAGGGAAGTTGTAGGCCTTTGAAATATATTTTCAACAATATATTGTGAATCCCAAACGGATCCCTGTGCAAAAAGTTGTGCCCAATATGCGCGCCTAGGTGTGCGTCCGAAAGGTCACATGCGCGGTCGCGCACTTGAGGTAGTGTTGCTACCATTTTGCGCGGTCAGGTGCACGGGGGGTGCACTGGGGGTCATTTTAAATCCCTTCTTCATCCCCCACAACCCCAAAACACAAAAACTTGCTCTAGGAAGGGGAGCTCTGAAAAACCTAAGTCCTTAAAGGTCCCTCAACCATCCAAGGTAAGTTTTAAGGGTGATTCTAAGTTAATTTCAATTTCCCAACATCTTATTAACATGGGTAAACCCTCCATTTCATTAGATATTCGATTGGGACATCATTGTTGAGAGACGGAATCCTAGAAATCGAATTCAAGGGGATTGAACTTCAAAAAGGTAATGTCTTCACCCTCCAATTGATTCTAGCATTGGATTGATGATTATAGAATCTAGTTCATGAGATATGAGTTGATGGGTTTGATTGAAAAGCATAAACGATTATAGGTTTTGGTTGTTAATTGTTGATTATCAGTTAAGGGTGTTGTATTCCTTATGGGTGATGGAGAATGATATGTTGATTATAACCATTTGAGACTTTAGAATTTATCTAGGAGCAAGAGAATGGGTTATTGGGTGTAGAAACACCATTAATAAGGACTATGAAGATTTATGCCACCAAGTGTTTCATAAAATGCCTTAGTGACTGAAACATGACTATTGTTACTAATTTGGAATCCATTTGACTTGTATTGATATAGATTAAAGTTGAAAGGGTTGGCGAATGTTGTACTATGCTCAAGAGCAGGAATTTAAGGTATGTGAGGCTAACTATCTATGTTTGGGAATGTTAATGATTCTCCCTACACTATGTTTCTTTTTCCACGTTACTAATTTCCTCAGAAATATAGTTAAGCCTAGATCCTTGAATAGTTGTAGAATATCTATTATCTAGCTTCGTAACTCGTTCATGACTTTCATTCTGGACGTTGTGATATTAGTGCGTAATCAATATAGAATTGGGTTTGATGCCCACGAGTCTTAGTATTGATTACTCAGCATGTCATAAACAGTTGAAGTTTCAATTTTCATAATCAGTTCATGAATACATGTCTCAGTCTAGTTCTATTCAACATTCGAATATTATGTAATTCAATATGATTCAGTATTTCAGTATCATGTATGCAGTGTGATTCTCAGTTGCTGGTTTTAAATCCCTGAATGTTGAACACATGTATTTGGTCATGTGGTCGTAGTTTAGATTCTTTATTCATATTTAGGCCTGAGGGTGTAGTTTATGCTTTCTGCATGTTTGGGCCTGAGGTCGTAGTTAATTCTTTATGAATTTTTGGGCCTGAGGCCGTAGTTATATATACATATACTTGGGCCTGAGGCCGTAGCTTGTGCACATATATATTGGGCCCGAGTCCGTAGTTTATTCTCATAAACAGGTTGTTCATCATTCAGAAGAGGGAATATTCATATCCTTACTTTCTTTGTTTAGTTCAGTTATCAGTTATTAGTTATCATTATCATTTCAGTTATCAGATATCAGTTATCATTTTTGTTTCAGTTTCAATAGTTATCATTTCAGTTATCAATTATCAATTTTTCAGTCATCAGCTTAGTTTCAGTTCCAGTATTTATAATTCTTTCTTTCAGTTTCTTTACATACCAGTGCAATTCAAATGTACTGACGTCCCTTTTTTCATGGGGTCTGCATCTCATAATGCAGGTAATGATTTACAGGTTGACGATTCAGAGCGCTAGGATTCTTGTACCAGCTATTTGGTGATCCCCATTTCTTTCAGGGCATTATCATTATCTTACAGTTTTCAGTATTTTCAGAGAATCAGTGTTTTCAGTGCTCATTAGAGGCTTCATAGACTAGAGTAACAGTTAGACAAAGTCCCAGGCATTTAATGTTAAGCAATGTTGCTACATATATGTTTTAGGCTTATATTTGTGTTTCCGCATTTGATTTATATCATATAGACTTTCAGTATATCAGCATGTGTTTAGTTTATCTTCCGTATTCAGTATATTATGATATCACATGTTGATTCAGCCAGCCAGTTGGTTCGCTCGGTCCCATGCAGTAAGGCATCGAGTGTCATGTTACATCCAGGCCTAGGTTCGGGGTGTGACAGCGTGTCACTTTCTCACTCAATCATCTAATGTAATATATTTTTTTCATACAGATAGTCTCTCTCCTTTCCGGTGTCATAACTTTGTATCACCGGAAGGTTGGCAGAAACATTCTTTTTGGGCGGGAAATTTATTGATCCCATCTGAAAAGTTTTTGACTGTTGATTAGACAAATGTCTCTCCGCATATAATTCCCCAAACACGCGTCATCCTACGATTTGGCATAATTTTTACTAGATATCAAGGTAATTACGGCCATGAATTTAGTATCAGATACCTTCACTTATACACATCAACTTCTTTCATTTACACTTCATAACACTCTGAATTTCTAAGACTTTCTTCACCTAACTCATCTTTGTACTTTAATCTTTCTTTAGCTTCCTTCTTTGAGAGAAAAAACCTTCCTCTGATAAAAAATGACCTCCTCTTCAAGAAAACATAGTTCTTCAAAGAACAAGGCAAAGCTAATGATGTCGCTCCCTCTACGGTGAGCACCATTGTCCCAAAGAACCTGAATACCACCAAAGATTTAGAAGAGAAGTTTCATTTTGCTAACCCTCGTACATGGACCATTGGCAGATTCCCTTCTTCCATCCGTACTTCCAGTATTTCTTTTGTGAAGGAAGATTGTCGTTGCCAGGATTTAGACATTATTGCTCCTGATCTGGCGGAGCAGCTAACTCTGCCCAATGGGGGTTTTACATACTTTTACATGTATCCATTTACTTTGGAAAAGTTTTCTTTGAGTGGAGAGCTTGACTCCATCATTGCGGAGTTATCTCTCCGCTATCAGGTGTGTTTGGAACAAGTAAGTCCTCCCGTGTGGAGGACGATTGCTTGTCTTCGGTGCTTGTGCCAAGAAACGGAAGAGGAGCTATCCCTAGCTAACATGATAAATCTCTATTCTCCCGGAATAGTGAACTTCAGCAAACATAGCCACCATGCCAACTATCTAGCATTGATGATGACAACAACCATGGGTGAATAGAACGGTTTGTTGCAGTTGCCACTAATGATATCATTCTGACAATGACTTCATCCTTTTCAGAATCAAAGAACCGTACTCGTAAGTTCCTTGTTTAATATTTATTTCATTAGAAATACTCTCATATCCTTATTGACCCTCCTTCTTTTGCTTGTTTCAGCAACTCGATGGGTTTCACCTAAGGTTGAAGGCTTGGACCAGTGGGTCTAGAAAATCTTGGACGTCACTACGCCCGAAACCCGCACGTGGAGAAAGTTGTCCCTTAAATACGGGTGGAAGGACAATAATCATGATAACTTAGACTCATCTCGCCTTTGCTTTTTGTGTGAGGAAATTGATTAATCTTTTCTCTCTTTGCCTAATTCAGGTTTACCCCAAGGCTCGGTTGTCATCCTCAAGAAGCACATTTTGACTAATCCTGCTGATGCTGTGAGGCTGCTTCAGGAGGCGCTTGCTCGAACGGGCATCTCCCGGCTTCTTCGGGTGCAAGTGTTTCTTCTTAGAGTCCCTGATAAAAGAACAAGTAACCAAAACGAAGGTGTTCCTCCGCAGTTGGGGTAAAGAATAAGAAGGAAAATAGTACTGTGCCCGAATCGTCTTCTTATGTTGTGGTGTCTAACGCTGCGCCTGAGCTGGCCATAGATACTGTGGTTATTGACGAAGATGGATAAGTTTCTGATGAGGGGGCTTCTCTACATAGAAGATGAAGATCCTCATCAATTCAATAGAATGCTCAACCTGTTGAGTTAGTTACACCAATTGAGGATGATATCTCGGTGCTCTGGGGGAATTTGAGATGGTAGAAACTGCCAACTCCCATTGCTCGATCCCAGTCACTGCACCCGGTGCTATGATTTTGAGTACCATGTCCTTGCCATCTTCGGTTGATGAGAAACCAACAACCAGCACCGTGTTTGCCATAGCTGCTTCTCATCCCTTAACGCCATCAGCTTCATCACCTTCTTCACCAACTCTTCCACCAACAACTGCCACATCATCTCCATTGGCCGCATTGTCCGAGAAGAGTATTTTCCTCTTCCCTAGTCCCTAGTTCATGGGAATTTGGAACAAAATTATGCCGCTCCTTTAGAAGATCAACTAAGGAGGAGGAGTGTTACCCTCTCGGTCTCCACCGGATACAATCTATTGTCCGGCCGGTGTTAGTAAAAGCTTACTAACTATCTGAAGCCTTTGTCTTTAGAAAAATACTGGGAAAAGATACAGGCTCTCTCGGGAGAGTTCTTGTTGAACAATGCTATGCACAATGCTGTAGTGGTATATTCTTCATTTCCTTTGTCATTTCTTCTACCCTTGATTTAATATTATTTTTAAGTTTGCCTTTCTTGTTTCGCATGCCAATTTCCTTGCCTCCGAGGCCTTCAAAGGTTGATTTGTGATAAGGAGGAACTAATCTCCAAGAGGGATCAACTTCCAGCCGAGAGGAGCCAAACTGCTACTAGCCTATCAGAACTAGAAACTTGAGCTGCTGAGGTTGTTGAATTAGAGTCTTGGTTGCAGCAAAGCAAACAGAAAGCAATGACTCATATCCAAGAGGTTGTTCCATTAAGGGCACAATATGAAGAAACTAAAGCCAAATGGGTTGAAGTTCATAATGTTTTCCTTGCTGCATCCGATCGTGAGGCTGCCTCTACTGCAAGATTGCATAATTTGGAGGCAGCCTTAAACTCCAAGGCTGAAGAACTTGTTGTTGTCTAGGAAAATCATGACCGATTGGAGGAAAAATATAATAAAGCCTTAGAGCATAATAAGATTATGGCTCCATTGTTCGTGATTTTGAATCTAGCCTCCAATCCATGAGATTCGCGCGAGACAACCTCTCTGATGAGGTCCGTCAGCTTAAAGGAGAATTTCAGTGTCGAGCGGCTTCCCTCATTGTTGAAAAAACATATGTTATATACAACATGAGGAGAAAAACCTTTGAAGAGGCTAAAGCTGGTGTCATTGACTTTGATGCTGAAATCGCTAAAGCCCGTGAGCTGGAGTCAACTGCCAAAAAGGGTCTCCCGGCAGGGCCTGATGCTTTCGGTTATTTGATCTCGTCCAAGCCACACCTCTATTTGAGTTTGTGAAACGGTCGGAGCAATAATAGTACCCAACAAGGAGTCGGGGTTGATCTTCCACAGGGAGCTATGAATGGGACTTAGGAGTATATATTCGAGTGAATGAGCTTGAATTATCTCGAATTGCACTTCCACAAAAGTTGGTTTGTTTCTAAATCTATTTTAAAATAAGAATTAAAACTAGCAAATTGTTTTTGTTTATTATCAAATGGTAAAAGGCCTAGGGCTATGACATTCACCTAGGTGTTCGCTTAATGGGTTGTAAACCTTAAAGCTTGTTTTATTGGTCGGGATGGATTATAGCTATCAACACTCAATTACCCACTCAATACCTCTCTGTCAGAGAATGATTGCCCAATTTGGTTTTCTCAAGTCCAAATGGGTATTAAACAAAGCGGTTGATAATAAGCTCAAGTCGGGTTTTACTATCTTTATATTTAACCCTTTAATTGGGTTTATCAATCTCTCGATTAACCCAATTCCTTGCTAGCAAAATTTTTCCAGACTAAGTCTCTCTTTCTCAAGAAGAAGACAAGTCAATTAGGCATGAAATAATGTTTGCAACCATTAAATATTCATTTAAAAGCAAGAACATGTCTAGATAATCAACACCCAGCCATAAACAAACAATAAATCAGACACCCATTAGGTTTACACACTAGGGTTGGGTCACAACCCTAGTAAAAATCTAGCTACTGATAGTGGGTATAGAAGAAAACAAAGAAGAAAGGATGATAAAACTAATATTGGAAGATTAAAATATAAAAACTCAATGTTAAATCACCAAAATAAGCTAAAGTTGCCTAAAGAAGCAAAAGAAAACAGCTACAGCACTTTGAATATACAAAGCTGGAATTTTCAGACAAAAATGCCCCTTCGGAGGTTCTGTAGTCACACAATTCCATATGCGGTCTGAACATTGCTTCAGTATTGACATGATTTGAATTTGTGGTAGCACAATTTTGGACCCCGACTGCATCTCTCATATTCTGCGGTCCACACATTTCTGGGTGCGGCCGCACAAGGCTCTTCTGCGGACCGCACATTTTTTAGTGCGACAGCGTAGCTGACTTCTGCGGCCGCACAATAATTTTGTTGTCCGCACTTCCTTTGAGCTTAGAATGAGTACTCTCTGCACTTCTGATCTTGCCTAGCTTCCGCAGCCGCACTTTGCAAGTGGACTCTGATAAACTTTCCTTCACAATCTGCTCTCGTCCGCACTTTGAGCTTTTGTGCCTAATTTTGTCCTTGAGTTCAGATCACTCCTTCTTGAGATGGATTTCATCTTAGTGGCTCGTTTTCCATTTACTCTTGCAATTAAGCATATTTCATCAGTTTTCGGGAATACAGTTAAAAGCTTCTGGACTAAAACGAAAGCTAAAAGGCGCTAATAAGTAGTCAAAATCCCCACTTATCAACTCCCCCAAACTTAAGCTTTTGCTTGTCCTCAAGAAAATAAGGTAGTTCCCACCTCCCCAAGTTAAGAGTTATTCCAGCTAATCAAAATTGTATCAATCACACATCAATTGAGACCTACAATTACCCACACAGTCATGAATTATTTACAAGCCAATGGATTGACTTTTAAGCACAAATAGTTCTAATGTGACACTTGAGCATAAAGAGTTGACTTAATTCATCAAGGAAGCTCTCCCTTTCATGTAGGTCATTGTGGATCCCAATCTCCTCCTTTTCTACTCTGTATTTGCACCTCACTTAATAATGTAGCACTCAACTCAAAGATTTGTGAAAGGTTCGCTCATCTTTCTCTAAAGAATGTCACAAGTACGGCTTTAATTACCATATGCTTGCCCCTCATGTAAATCACCACTAGTGTAATCTCACTCGCCTTGAAATCACATAGGGCTTTTTCGGAATGTAATGAAGGCGTTTGTACTAAGGTTGGATATACTATGACAGAACAGGTTCATCTTTCCTTAAGCACTCCATCTTCTCTTATCGGCTCAAGTTTTGCCACTTTTTGAGGCATTTTGTTTTCCATAGGGGGATTAGAGAGACTTAGAATCACTCTTTCTTGGTCATGGTATTCATTTCCTCCTTATTTGTTTTCTCCATGCTTTCCATCATTACCATTCTTTGAAATCCCTTCCACTTTTCAACTTATTCACTTTCTTTTTGCATTTTTCTTTTTGTTCTTCTTTCTTTTTCTTGCCTTCGCTTTTCTTCATTTCTTTTCTCTTTTTTTTTCCTTGATACCTTTTTCAAACTCCTTGTCTCTTCCCCAAACTTATGTTTTTAGCCAATCATTTCACAAGAGTGTTAAGGAAAGCTCGGGTGTCAAGAGAGTGTCACGAGAGAATGGGTAAAGGCTTGTAACATAGCGATCAAATGAAAAAGGTTTTAGGCTCAAATGAATTGAATAGGGATAGCATCATTGGTGGGTCATGTAAAATTTTCAAGTGGGTCAAGGATATCCTACAATCACTTCTCAAGCCAAGCAAAACTTAAAATTTCTCCTAGAAACACATTCGGGGCAAGTTCTAGACCATTTGCACGGGTAGTTGGACTTGCAACAAAATCATCCCACCTCTCACGCAGGATGATTGTTAAACAGGATAGAGTCGAGGGCCCACAATGAACATATTCAAGATTAGTATGGCTAGACTAAACCACTCGATGATTGCCTAAGTCAATGCAAGAGTCACAAGGTCACTAACTAGAGCTACTTCTTAGTTCTTTCCAGAAAAAACTTATTTTTAACTATAAGCATGTAGTTAAGTGTGTCGGTACCAAGTGAAGCAAGTTCGACTCTTTTATTCATTACTATTACTATTCTTACCTAAAGACCAAAAAAGGACTCAATCCCTTAAGAAAGTTGTCACGCCATCCATCGTTGGGAAGAATCACTTGGTTCACACAAAAACTACCTTTGGAAAGAACCGTGGCATTAAGATAATCAAAGACTTATTGACCACTAAAAACATAAAAGGAAACTAAAAAATTAAAAATAATCTGTTAAGCTAATCAAGAAGATACTGAATTAAATATAGGCTAATAAGAGAACAAAATCAAGAAGCTACAAAGAAAGCTTGTTTACCTTGAAAATGGTAATGACAATTATATTTGATTTTGTTGTTCTAAAAATATATGATTTATTTTAATACTAGTTGGTAGGCAATAGATGCTAAGTGTGAGCCAGAATAATAAGATAAAAGTAAAGAAAAGTAGTGATATGCAAACCATGTTGTTACAAAATAGGGTCTCGAGCTGACCGAAGCATGGCCTCGAGGTCGAACAATAGTGCCTAACAGAGGACGGTCGATGGAGAAATAACAGCATGGAGGGCCTCGAGGATAACCCTCTATGATCAATAATGAGAAATAAATGAAGAACAATTAATGAACACAATAAATGAAAGGCAATAACTCTGTAGAACAAATGTTGAGTATGTTAAGAAGGCAGAGAATGTTCTTGTTGTATTCAATATTCATGTGTCACAAAGGATCCCCTTTATATAGAAGGGAGATTCCCAACATAGTACATGTGTAATTATTACAAATATATAGTTGGTACAACTATTTAATGACTTGGTACGGACTTGTACCATTCTTGCAGACTTGGTCAGCTCTAGCAATGTTCCCTTGGGAATTTTTCGCCTTTCCATGATAGTCACTGATCTATGTTGTACAAGGGTCGAGCACAATGAGCCTTCGATGGATACACCTCAGGATCGAATAATGAATTTTGCTTCGAGGCCCTCGAGGTCAGTCACGGGGTGTCATAACGATCCCAAAATCAGACTCCCCAATTTTGGTCGTACACAGATAGTCCCTGCATTTCTTAGAATGAAATAATAAGAAACAATCTCGAGTTCTTACCCCTTAGATATCTTCATTATGATTTCAGCCACATGAGATCATTAAATGTCATGACAGAAAGGTTGCACAGTGGTCGTTGTCAGCACGGTTCCTGAAAAGTCCACGAACCGCTATTGGTCAACCTTTTCGCTTCTCCAATATGCTCGAATGAGTCCTATAAATACTTCCATTTTCCATCTTTCAAACTTTTACAACATCTTCAAGCCTTCAAACCTTTGCTAACAGTTTCTTGCTTTCATCCTTCTTCTGCGTTCACTTCTTCATCTTCTTGCTTTGGAAATTTTCTATAACCATGGCCAAAACTTTTAAAACGGTCCCTCAAAAAGAGAGAATCACTTCTTCGTCATGCCCACCTAAGGGCAAATCAAAAGCACCTCCTCGTATTGAGTAGTACATTCCCGGTCCCTTCGAGACAACTTTTGATTTCAAAATTGATAGACCACCCTTGACACCGGGCTGATGCGAGCCCATGTCTTGGTACATAAGTTTGGTGACCGACATGAAGAAGGTGAAGATCGATTGCCATTGGGGGGGAAGTGGTACAAGTAGAAATCCCTTCACCTGAGGAAAGCATAGTTACACATGAAGTTGGCTTCCTCGGTGTATATATGTATCCTTTCACTTTATGTCCCGTAAATCCTTCTTCTCCATCAATAGACCCAGTGATCCTCGATTTCTGCCATCAGTATCGAGTGACGCTTGGTCAAATTTATCCCTCTTTGTGGAGAATTATCTATATGATTAGATATTTCTCGAACATGGTCGGGGGGGACGTCTTTCACCCTCGATCATCTAATCATATTATATAGTCCTTGTATCTATCGAGGGGGCTTAGTCAAGCTGCAGTGTCAATCTGCCAAAGCATTATTTGTCTGCATCGACGAATACAAAGACCGGGGATGGATGAGCCAGTTTTTTCGAGTCAGGTCATCGGAACTCATCCCCGCCAAGAATATTCCATTCCTGGAGGAATGGAAATGAGACATAAATTTCCCTATATCGAGCATGTTTCATCACCCGAATTACCTCTTTTTCTTCTTCTGAACTGACCCCTTTGCTTTTTACTTGATTTTCTTTTGATTGCATAGCCACTGTGTGGTTCTCTAGTGCAGTCAGGGACCTCGCGTGATGGGTTAAGCTATTGTATTCCACCTCTCCATATAGTGAATGCATTTGGCGTGATTTGTCCAAGACGCGACGGCAGGCCAAGAATCATGGTATGCTCTTATCATTCTTAATTCTAGATTTCCTGTGATTAGATTTCATGGCGACAAGTCTCATATTTTACATTTGTGCAGGCCTCGGGGACGCCGTTTCAATGAAACCGCCTCCTCCTGGCAAAGAAGAGGCCCAAAAACTTGTCGAGGGCAAAAAGAGGAAGAAGGAGATGCCGCTGGAGTCCTCGAAACCAAGGAAACCTAAGGATCGAAAGCCTAAGACCGACGCCACAGCTTTTACCTCAGAAGCTGCAAAAAGTCGTATTGATGACGAAGATGATGATAGTTGCCCTTTGGTACAAAGGACAAGACAAAGCATTGATGCTTCAAAAGTTTCTGGGCAGAAGACTGCCGAGTCGGAGGTGGCCAATGCGGACCCACCTTGCGCTAAAGAGACCCTCGAGGAGGGTTTGGGTGCAGTCCCTAAGCCAACGGTTGGACGGGATGCGACCTATGCCGATGAATACCTGGTTGGAGGATCCGATTCCGGGATTCTTTGAGAGAGAGAGGAAGCCTCGATATAGGTCGATGCCCTGGGCAATTTGCAATCGGGCCCGTCATTTTTGTCGGGGAAAATATGGGATACCCGGAACAGGGAAGCTCCCGATTTTGGGGCCTCTCAGGGAGAGGATGATTTACTCAAGACTACTTTGTCGGTGTCGAATAAGACATCGATCTTGATGCCCCGGTTTCTCTTGAGGAGGCTACGAGACTCAAATAACGGGTAACTTATTGATATATTATTTGCACTTCGAGTTTTTACTCTTGTTTTTCTAAATTCTCTTCTTTGCACTGTAGGTCATGACGTTGTACGATCAAGCTTTCTCCAAGCTACAAGATGACAACTTGTCGTGAGGAGGAGCTTGAGAAGCTCATATAGGAATCAAACAAGCTGAAGGCTTTGCATGCTCGAAAAGAGGAGGATTTGGTCGACCTCCGGTCAAGCTCAGAGAAGGCGCTCTAGGAGAGGGCTAACTTCATCGACTAGGTAATCTGGTATTTCACAAGTTTGTCTTTTATTGTTATAACTTGGTGTTTATTACCTCAGTTTGGTATTTGCAGAATGAGCAAAAGGATGCCCTAGCGGGGCAGCTTCGGGGAGATATCACGGCCAAATATGCTGAGATCCTAGAGCTGAAGCGGCATAATGATAGCGTGGCCTCAAAGGGGGACATTATTTGAGAGGAGTTAGCCTCGACTCAGGGTCTTCTTCGAGGTGCTCACGAGGAAGTTGTTGCATTATCCATGGCCAAGTTTGAGGTCGATGCATTCGTGTCCTCATACAAAGATGATGATGTCACTGCAAATAATCGGGCCAAGGAAGTATCCGAAGAGGCCGAGCTCAAATTGGCTCGGGCCATTGCTCATGCTCGATTGGAAGCTAGGAGGCAGACCCTCGAGGAGGTGCACGCCAGGGGTTTCGATCTCTCTGCTGAGATCGAAGAATCCAAGGCCTTGGAAGATGAATCAGTAGTTCCGAGTACTTCAGACTAGGGCTCGGCAAGCGAATCGGGAGTAGTGAGGACGAAGGATAGGATACTTTGCCCTTTTTACTTCTTATTTTTTTTCTATGTGGACTCCTCGGGGGAGTTTTGTTAAGCCTTCTTGTAAATACATTTTTGTAAATGAAAAAGATTCCTTCGTTTTGTGTCTTCAAAACTTTTCCTTTTAGTGTTTATGCAAAAGTTAATCTTCGAACTTAAATTTAGCCCCTTCGAGCCCGGTCTCAGAGTAACGGAGACCCTCGAGATTGGGCCGTTTAGATTCGGCTGCATACCTTCCCGAGGTTGATTTAACCCATCGGAACCTCGAACACTGTATGATAGCATCATTCTTATGATGCGATTGTGAACTGACCGAGATGGCCCCGCTGGTGCATTTCCCAAGATCTCATAATGACTCTGTCAGAGCTAATGGGCTATCAGAGTAAATGAATAGTCGCCACTTCCCTTATATATATTTGTTTTTTCTTCATTGAGGGCTTTGTTGTTTACAAAGCTAATTTTCTCTTTGGATTCCCTCTTCTTGCATCATTACTTCTACTATCTCAATTTGAAGTTTTCACCCGAGTTTTCATTTTCTTTTACTTGCTTCACAAGAGTTATGGTTGCCATGCCCAAATCTCACCAGGAAGAGGGAAGTTCTACCTCTGCTTCCCGTCCGGCCGGTGGTACACCGTCGGCGTTTGGCGAGCTAACCTCAAACTATTTCGTTTCGAGGAAGGACTTTACGTTAGAGAGATCCCTCGATGTTCCGGGCCATCGAGAACACGCATTGAGGTTCATTTAATCAATAGAAGAGAGACACCTAGAGGCCGTGAGGAGAGATTGTGGATGGGGAGAAGAGGTGATGTTGCAAATACTTTCTCAGGAAGAGGGTATCATGATTATGGTCCATATAGAGGGGTTTTTGAATGTATACACGTACCCCTTTACGTTGGGCCCTCTCGACCGAGTCGTGCTTGAGTTCTGCCAAAGATATTGAGTTACCTTAGCTCAGGTCCACCCATTGTACTGGCGGATAGTGTTGATGATAAGATTCTTTGTAGAGAAGGCCGAGCTCGAGTTCACCCTCAACAACCTCATCAAACTATATCGGCCTTTACATTACCGAGGCCTGGTTACTCTACGGCATTAATCCACCAGGACCCTTATCGCCAGTAATGATGAGGATAGAGACTGAGGGTGGATGAGTCGGTTTGTCCGGGTGAGGGCTATTGATGTTATTCCTGCGGAGTTCCTATCGTTTCCCGAGAAATGGAATTTTACACGTAAGTGATACGCTGTTACTTTGCCATTTGTTATTTTTAGTGGATTCGGACTCCGTAATAATGTTTTCTTTTTTTCTCTGCAGCAATCCCGTGGTTGCCACATGAGGTCCCCGACCTAGCAGATTGGACTCGAAAACTGGCAACTTGTTCAACCTATGATGAACGCAAGTGGCAAAATCTGTCAAAGGGCAGATGGGAAGAAAAACACCATGGTATGTGTTGTATGGTTACCTTCTTAAGGAATACTCCTCTTTATGTTTGTTAATTTCTTTGCTGCAGGTATTGGTGAGTTCTCTGAAGTGAGACCATGCCCTCTTGGAGAGTAGGAAAGACCTTTGGCTTTGGAGCCAAGTCAAGGTAATAAAAGGAAAGGATCCCCGGTGGACGAGGATGTTCAAAGTGAGGCAGGGCCTGCTCGGAGGCACAAAGAAGATGTGATCATCAAGGAAGGTCTCGCATCCATCAGCCGGTATTCAAGCGGCGATGCGACTAAAAGGGACGGCACCACATTGAAGGCTCGAACCGAGAAGTCTCCCGAGGTAGCTGGGCCTACTAAATTCGGGGGTTCCAGACTCGGGGGATAGGTTCCTTGGAGGGGGTGAGCGAAGGTCCTTTGCCACCATCTTCTTCTCCCTTCGAAGGTACTTCGAAGGATGTTCAGGTGGTTCACTGGGGCCGATGAGACCAGACCAGTGGATGCACGCTTGACACTCGAGGAGGCTCAGCGGCTTTGCTCTATGGTGAGCCTCGATAATCTTTTGGCCTTCTCAGCTTCGTATTTTTATCCTTCTAACTGGACCTTCCTTCCCACAGTGACGAGCTCAAGTTTGAGTTGCTTCATTATTAGGCTAAGTTGCGGAAAGCCTTGGATGGGGAGAAATCTCTTAGGCTTCTTTGTGATAAGAAGACAACAGAGTTGATACAACTTCGATCGGTGAAGAATCAAAGTCAAAATTATGAGGGCCATCTCGAGAAGTAGGTAACCTTCACATTAAGGGAATATCGGCTTCTTTTTCCACTTTCAGAAACAAATGTTTCTCCATCTCAGTTGCAGAGAAAAACGGAGGTGTTGGCACGCCTTTGGGGTGAAATCGGCCAGGCCAATTTTGAATGCAATGAGTTGAAGGCACAGATAGGTGCTCATCTTGCGGCTGAAAGGAAAGCTTTGGCTAAGTCCTCCGCCCTCGAGATACAGCTCTGTAATGCTTGAGGAAGCAACTCGGTTCAGACGAGAAGGATTACCAAGCAGGAGATAGATATTTTGAAGATGAAGGTCTAGGTCGTGGAAGCTCAAGCCGAAGACGAGGAGGTTCGAGCAAAAGCCGATAAGAAGGTGGCCATCTACCTGAAAGATGCCGCCGAGGCTCGTATGAAGTTGGAGGAGGCTTCCGATCAAGATAGATTGATCGATGATTATGCCTGATGGAAACCTCGGAGGGAAACCCTCGAGGAGATCCATGCTGGGGGCTTCGATCTCTCGGAGGAGATAGAGCAGGACAAGGCAGATGAGTTCGACGCCAAGTCTTTATTTTCGATGCCGAAGACAATAAGGAAGAGGCCGATGAGGGAGCCGGTCCCCAGGAGGCCGATGGAGGCGTAGTCCCCGAGGGGTAGAAAGACTAAGTCCCCGAGAGTAGGCTAGGTTTTCTCTTTCTGATTCTTTGCATAGGGCTCTCGAAGAACATTGTAAATGTGTCTTTGCATCATTACATATATAAAAAGAAACCTTTTGGTTTTCCCTTTATATAAATTTCCATTTGTTTGTGTCTTTGTTTTTGTTCTGAATCCTTATGCTTGACCATGATTAGTCCGATGAATTGGACTTCGAAATGAAAACTTTGGGGTTTTGTGCTTGATGAGAAATTTGGTAATAGCTGATAGTTAATTGTTTAGGGCTCATTCCTCGAGTAAAATTTTGACTCAGGTTCGTTGAACCTTAGGTTTCAGATCGGCCATGAGGCTCTTTAGATTGGCCCATAGGATTTTTGAGCCGGCCCTTAGGCTCTTATGCATTGGGTCGATGCGACCTCTAATGTGGATTGGCCCGGATGATTTTTAGGCTGTCCTGGAGGCTTTTTAGGGTGGCCCTTAGGCTCTTACGCATTGGGTCGATGTGACCTCTAATGTGGATTGGCCTGGAGGCTTTTTAGGCTGGCCCTTAGGCTCTTACGCATTAGTGACCTTTAATGTGGATTGACCCGAAGGCTTTTTAAGCAGGCCCTTAGGCTCTTATGCATTGGATCGATGTGACCTTTAATATAGTCGTAGTTATCCCTCGTTGAAGACTTTTTTGAAGTTTTTGTGCTTGTGTACCTCTTCGACGGCTCAATAGAACCTCGATTTTGAGTTGATATGTGACGACAAATGAGCACCTCGGGAGGTTTTCTCGAAGGCTAAATTTTTGAAGCCTTTTTCTTGAAGGTTGTTTATTTCGAAGCCCTTTCATTGTTTGGAGCTCATATGATTGAAGCTCTTTTGCTTATGCCGAGGGTAGCTTGTAGTTTTATGGCGGAAATCGGACGTCTCTCAGGCTCGCTAATTTGGCCGGAGCCTTTTTATATGGCCATTTTATGTTTGGCCGTAGCCTTTTAGTCCCCGAGTGAGGTAGTCTCGGCATCTATATCGAGGGTATGCCTTTTTAGGGGTCTTACAAGTTCGAATATATAGCCTTGACTTTAATATCGGGATTATGCCTTTTTAAGGTCTTACAAATTTAGGCATGCCTTGTTGAGGTCTTACAGATTTGGTGTTGCCTTATTGAGGTCTTATGAATTTGATGTTGCCTCATGGAGGGCTTACGAGCTTGAGGTTGGCTCATTGAGGGCTTATAGGTTCCCGAGTGTTCGGGAGTTTTTAGGCCTAGAGTCGTTTCTTGTGAAAATAGCAAACTTCTTAGCAGCATAAGGCGTTTTGATGATAATATATACTCAATCGATTTCTTTATACAAGCGTACATGTTTTCGCCATCAAGATTCCGATTATTCTACGTGGACATGGTTCATTTGATCGTTTGGTCCATTACAACATTCTTATGTCGAGACCCTCTTTGGCATGTTTCAATTTCTTCGAGGAGGCAATCTCCCAGGGGGATGCCCTCCAGTGTTCGAGGTTGATCGAAGAAAGCCTTGAATACTTGATGAGTTCTCCTTAGGCAGCATATGGATGTTTCCTCGGTAAAAACCTCGTCGGTAAAACCCATTTGGGGTAAAATCCGATCTAAGGGAAAACGAGCGCAACGCATGCTTTAAAACCTAAGGTCTTAGAGTTGGAGGGTGCTTCGATTCCTCTCAACCGAACACCTGCACATGAGTTAGTAGAAAATGTAAATAAGAAAAGGAGGGGGTTGTACCTTAACTGTGGTATTGTTCAAGCCTCGATATGTTTCAATTGCTCATTTCGAGAACGCGACACGGTCCTTTATTCGTCCATCCGAGCCGAGAATGTAGTTTGTGATTGCTACTTGGTTGTTTGCTTTTCCTTTGGCTCCTTTAATGCAGAAGGCATCGATGTCAATGCCACATCGTGCACCGCGAACATCTCTTTTGTTACATGTTGCTCCCCGTATACTATTTTTATTCCGTCCTCCGTTGAAAATTTCATCATTTGATGAAGGGTTGATGGCACTGCTTTCATACAGTGTATCCACGGCCTCCCGAGTAAGGCATTGTACCTCATGTCACCTTCGATTACATGAAACTTGGTATCTCGGGTTGTGCCGGCCACGTTGACCGAGAGGGTGATCTCCCTTTTTGTTGTCTCGCGCTCCATATTGAATCCATTGAAGGCTCGAGAGGCAAGCACGACCTGGTCGAGAAGCCCCAGCTGTTCTACCACCCTCAACCTGATTATATTGGTCGAGCTACCTGGATCCACGAGCACACGTTTAATTTGAAATTTATTCAAAAGAAAAGAAATTACCAATGCGTAATTATGAGGCTGAGATAGGGTCTCGATGTCCTCTTCGCTGAATGTGAGAGCGTCCTCGGGTATGTAACTCCGAGTTCACTTTTCCCTGGTGATGGATATTTTCGTTTGCTTGATGATGAGTCCCTGCGTAGTGATGATCCCTACAATGATCATGTGGATGACGTGTTGTGGTTCTTCTATTTTGTTCCTTCCCGAAATTGATTTTTAGCTCGGTCGCTGAGGAACTCTCAAAGATGCCCTTTACTGATCAGTCGGGCTACCTCTTCTCAGAGTTGTCTGCAATCCTCGATCCTATGACCGTGAGTGCCATGATATTCGCACAGCAAGTTAGGGTTCCTTTGTGAAGGATCTGACAGTATGGGTTTTGGCCATCTGGTATCTTTGATTATACCTATGGCTGATACGATGTCCGAAACATCAATGTTGAAGTTGTACTCAAATAACCAGGGTGCCTCCACCGGCCTTGTGTGCCTGTCGAACACGGCTTTGTTCACGAGTCCTCGGGAATTCTGACCTCGATCCATCTTTCGATCGTTATGAGGTATATTGTGCCTCGAGGCGTTTCTTCGATCTTCGATGTACGGTTGGTACCTTTCCTTGCTTGGCCTCAGTTCTCTCTCTGGAAACCTTGACTCCTTCGCTAAGAGCCTGCTAAGGTATACTGAGCCCCAGGGGGCTCCCAATTGGTCGTCCTCAACCCTGATCTTTGACTGATACATGTTGTGCACATCCGCCCAAGTTACGGTAGGATATTCAACCAAGTTCTGCTTTAGCTGCTTCGATGCTATCGAGCTCCGTTCGTTCAAGCCCTGAGTGAAGGCCTGCACTGCCCAGTCATCGGAGACTGGTGGTAATTCCATTCTCTCCATTTGAAAGCGAGATACAAATTCCCTTAGCATCTCATTTTTTCTCTGTTTGATTTTGAAGACGTCGGACCTCCTTGTCGCGACTTTGATGGCGTCGACATGCGCCTTTATAAAAGAGTCTGCCAACATGGCAAACGAATCTATTGTATTTGGGGGTAGGTTATGATACCACATCATGGCCCCCTTTGACAGTGTTTCTCTGAATTTTTTCAACAGGACGGACTCAATCTCGTCATCTTTTAAGTTGTTCCCTTTCATAGCACAAGTATAGGCAGTAATATGCTCATTGCGGTCGGAGGTCCCATTATACTTCGGGAGATCGGGCATTCTAAACTTCTTCGGGATGGGCTTCAGAGTCGCGCTTGATGGGAATGGTTTTTGCACGAATTTATTTGAATCTACACCCCTTAGGATCGGAGGCGCGCTCGGGATCTGATCGACCCTCGAGTTATAGATCTCCACCTTTTTTCGTTATTTTCTATCATCTTTTCGCCTGATCCAATTCCCTTTGTGAGGTCTTCGAGCATCTTCATAATAGAGGGGTAGGCTGCTGATCCGTTGTTGCTCGACCGTTTAGGTTCCTGCTCGACTTTAGGAGAAATTTCTGGCGGTGATGTGCTTGGGGGTTTTTGATGGCTTTGTAGTTGAGCAATAGCCACTTGTTGTACCTGTAACATTTCAAAAAAGACATGAAGGCTAACTTCTCTTTCCTCCCGAGCTAGAGTTTTCTACGCTTCATGTTGATTTTCCCAGCGTACACTTCCGTCGGTACGAGAACTTATATCAATGTGTTGGGTGTTGTGTGATCCCACATCCACGAGGATTGGTGCTGGTGCCACCCCAAGGTTTTGCAGTGATACACATTTCCTGAAACAGCTACATTATTCTCTCCATGATCCTCAGGACCGTTGTTTTTATGTGCATTCACTGAGTTAGACATTTTTTGACCTAAAATCAAAGATTCTTGGACAAGAAACAGTGTGAAGAATAACTTGTGTTTTTAGAAAACCAGCACTAAAACAATCACTATTATTATTAGCCACACGGTGGGCGCCAAACTGTTTACCTTGAAAATGGTAATGACAATTATATTTGATTTTGTGGTTCTAAAAATATGTAATTTATTTTAATACTAGTTGTTAGGAAATATATGCTAAGTGTGAGCTAGAAGAATAATATAAAAGTAAAGAAAATTAGTAATATGCAAACCAAGTTGTTACAAAACAGGGTCTCGAGTTGACCGAAGCAGGGCCTTGAGGTCGAACTATAGTGCCTAACAGAGGATGGTCGATGGAGAAATAACAGTATGGAGGGCCTCGAGGATAACCCTACATGATCAATAATGAGCAATAAATTAAGAACAATTAATGAACAAAATAAATGAAAGGCAATAAATCTGTAGAACAAATGTTGAGTATGTTAAGAAGGTAGAGAATGTTCTTGTTGTATTCAATATTCATGTGTCCCAAACAATGACAAGGATCCCCTTTATACAGAAGGGGGAATCCCAACATAGTACATGTGTAATTATTACAAAGAAATACAACTGGTACATCTATTTAATGGTTGGGTACGGACTTGTACCATCCTTGGAAACTTGGTCAGCTCTAGCCACGTGCCCATGGGAATTTCCCGCCTTTCCACGATAGTCACCAATTTATTCTATACCGGGGTCGATCACAATGAGCCTTCGATGTGATTCCTCGAGGGATACACCTCGGGATCGAACAATGAATTCTGCTTCAAGCCCCTCGAGGTCAGTCATAACGGTCCCAAAATCGGACTCCCTGATTTTGGCCGTACACAAAGCTATTAAAAACATAAATGAATATACATAATAAGAGGGGAAAATAGAAAATATATACATCAATAGTTAAATAGGGAAGAATATATACATAAATAAAAAGAAAAAGGAAAAATTTAGCAGTTATTACAAACCAAGTATCAAATCATCCAAATATCAAATAAACTGCCCCTCCCCCCCCCCCTCCCCCGAATAAAAATAAGCATTGTCCTTAATGCTTAACAAAATAAGAATAAGGAAAGGTAGGAGTAAAGAGGACTTCCTATGTGGTCTTGGGCATTGATAAGTTGATATTTTACCAACTTATCTCGTCTTTATTCTTAGATTTTTGCTATTTTTGATTGATAAAATCGTGCGTTTAATGTCATTTAATTATATTTTACAGGTTTTATATGATTTAGATACTATGGTGAAGAAACCATGGGAAAACGAGTCAAAAAGGAGATAAAATGCAAACAAAAATACTGCCCAGTAAATTACCCTTCGCGAATGCGAAGGGTTAGACGCGAACGCGGAGGAAGAAAACTTTTGTGAACGCGAAGGTATAATCGCGAACGCGGTTCTGAAGGAAACAAGCCTTTGCGAACGCGAAGGTATAGTCGCGAACGAAAAGAACAACTGGGCAAAAAAACTGGGTAGTTCTAAAATTTTACGTTTTTGACCCCCAAGTCATTTAATACACGACCTAGCATATCTTTGGGATATCTTTGTCTTATTTTTCACTCTCTTGAAGAGAGGACACAAGTTTTGGAGCTAGGGTTCTTGCACAAACACTTGGGTCTTGAACATTTGAAGCTTTTGGTTGAGAATTTCTTACCCATTTATGTTCATTTCTTCATTTCCTTGCTTCGTATTGTATGTCTAAGTGTGTAATATTTTTTACAACACTTGAATCTTGTTTATGAGAATATTCATATTTAAAGTGTGGATTAAATATCTTGTTGTGCTTATGTATTAAACGACTTTTATTTATTATGAAGTGAGTTATTGTTTTCTTTAATTAATTTTGAAAGGGATTAGCTAAATCTAGGACTCGCCCATTAACTTCAAATTAATTTTGGAAAAGAAATTTGGGGTTGGGAAAGATTAATTAACAAGAACTTGAGGCTTTAACCGTCACTTTATAGATTCTACCTAGGGATAAGATTGAATTGCTTGTAGCCATATTCGGATGTGCTTAATCTCTTAATTGCTTTAGGAATAATTCAATTAGGAAGTCTTGTTAGTCTTCGGAAGAAGCTAATATAGAATTTTTACCCGAGGCTAATTAACATAAACTCGCTCATATTTGTAAAATCGTGAAATACATTGGAGCGTTACTTTCATTTTACTTGCTTCCTAGGTTAGTTTACATTTTTGCATTTAGTTATAAATATTTTCAAAAAAACATTCTAAGTGTTTGACTTAGCATAATAAGTGATAATTCTCTTACACGCCTAATTTCCTACATATTGTTCTCTGTGGGATTCAACCCCGACTCATAGTTAGGTAAATTATATTGCATGCGACTGTGTCCATTTAGTTTTTAGTAGTGGATTTGGACGTCATCAAAATTGGCACCATTGTCGGGGAACAATTTGGCGTATTTAGGTTGATTGAGAAGTAAGCGTAAGTGCTTTGGTCCAAACTTGTGAATATTTGTGTAATTATTTTCTTATCTTTGTTTATCTTCTTATTTGTTTTCTTAGTTTTTGAAAAATGGCATCATATGATGAAAATTTGTCGGATGGTAGTTGTTCATACTTTTATGACCCTTGTCCTTATTGTGGAGGACCACACTCGTGGAAAAAAATTTTAAATTCTCAGGGGGGATGGATTGTGCGCACAATCTCAAACCCATAAGTGGAGTATTTATGATGTGGTCGTCAAAATGGACATTGGGATAATTGTGCTTATTTGTCCTTCCCTTTCCCAAGCCCCCAATGTGATGATTCTACTTTTTGTGATGAAAATTATAGCGATACGGAAGTAGAAAAAATTGAGTATGGTCAAAATGGAGAGTTCAAGCTCATGTGAGAATGCCTACTTAAAGGAGGAAACAAAGAGCAAAATACCTTAGAGGAGCTTTTGGAAAATAGTCTTCAAAATTATTTGGCGCTTGAAAGGTTGAATTCACAAATGGGAGAAATGCTTGAAGCTTTAGAGGTCCAAAAAGGCTCGGAAGTGAATGATAGCTAAGAACCATCCTTAGAGGTTGAAGCCGAAAATCCTCCTTTGGAACTTGATCAAAACCAAGAAGAACTCTCTAATGCTCAAAATGATAAAATGATGATCATGTTGGAGGCCATTCTTGAAAATGAGAAGAAGCACAACTTGGCACTCGAGGACTTAAAACAAGTACTAACTCAAAATGATGATAATATCCGCATCTTGAAAAATCAAATAAAAATATTGGTCGAGGCTCACTATGCCCACCAACTGTTGATACCTAATTTTTTCCTCAAACTATTTTTTTAATTTGCATATATACCTCAAAATCACTTTTCATAATAATTGGCATTTTTTCATAATTTTACCAATTTATTTTCCTATTTATTTAGTGTTTTATATGCAATAACTATTCATAAATTTAATTACAAGTAATTTCATATTATTTCTTAGCTCAATATACCATTCTAGTCCTGTCAGGATTTAATTCTTTCATAAATTAGCCAATTTTGGCATTATTTAATTATAATTACAGCAATTTTACAATTATAGCCTAATCGTATATTTTATACCATTTTAATCATTGCTTAGCCGTTGTCACGACCCAAATTTCCCTCTGTCGGGTATCGTGATGGCATCTAGTCTTAAGGACTAGGTAAGTCTAATGTTCAGGAATAACAATAATAATAAATAGAATCTAATACCTTTCTGAAATAAATAATTCTTTACACATTTTATATTCCCAAAACCCAGAAGTCATAAGCTTCTAAGAATTTACACTAAAACTCCAAAAAAATACCACTGTTCAGAAATAAGTGCAACAGTGCAAACAAAAAAAATATAAGATGGTGACTCTGAAATCGCGAATGCCGAAACGGTTTTACCTTAGGTCTCCACAACAGCAACCGCGCTACTATCAATCACTCGACCGGCTATGTGAAAACCTGGAATCTGCACAAAAATGTGCAGAAGAGTAGTATGAGCACACCACAGCGATGCCCAATAAGTATCAAGACTAACCTCGGTGAAGTAGTGACGGGGACTAGTCAAGACACCCACTGGTCTAATAAAACTGAAAAAGTATCAATACAGAAATCAGGGAAATAATGATATACATAAAGGCTACGCAATATAGCTAACAAGATAGTGAATTCGATAAAGAAGGAAAACAATAAGTATAAGCGGAAACCATGAAGTAACACAAAGACTGAATAGATCACAGACAAATCCGGCATGTAAATATACAACACGAGCATGTAATGACTCAACAACTTCATTCATTTCTACATCAAATTCATAGGCATCTCCACGACGTTCCGAACCTCGAAAAAATCATCATTTATGGGTCCCAATATCCGAACCCTAACACTTGGAAACTTGCGCCCTCATTCGAGTAATAACTGCACGGACGACTCACATGCCAATTGGGTCATTCCCACCCATACGGTAAGAGTATCTATATTTGACAACAACAAGGAGTCCTGAATCCATTAATAGTACTTAACCACGTGTATGCTTGTGCAGGTGTCCTAACCTGATTTCCACAACCAATAGACATAAGGAAAACAAAGGGGCAACACGAAAATTTTCATCTCATAAATTTCCACGTGAATGAACTCATAGGGTAAGTGTTCCAGTACACAATATCAACAACAAGGAATGCCCCCAGGCCAACACAATTATCACAAACAATCCCTGCCATAGCCCACCTTGTCACGCCACATGCGCAACACTCAATCTCGTATCCCGCCTTATGACGCCGCATGTGCAATATCAGTTGTAAACATGGCACGGCAGAAACCTAGTGCAAATCCCATATCAACAACCGCACGGCAGAAACCTCGTGCATCACCACAACCAGTACAACAACAGCAAATACGCGGGCAACAGTTCGGAATACAATTAATACATGAACTCAATAACCTTCAATCACAACATAGGCAAAACTAGTTCACGAGAAATAAACATAATAACGAAAGTTAGGCATATTAACAAATCACTCAACAAGGAAGGAAAATAGCATGTAACAGCCGCACCTAATTACACGGATGAACAACAATAAATCAACACAAATTGGATAACTCCATATAAGGAAAGTCACGAAGGTATAGAATATCTAAACTTCCTTTAAGGTTGAGCAGTTACGAGAATATTCAAAAATTTCCACTTAAGGACAAGCAGTAGGGAATAATCATAACTTCATTTAAGACCAAAACAATTATAGGTTGAGATGAAGATAACTGCAAATTTGAGATACGCAGTTAAGAAGATATAGCATGACAGTAAAGGAAATAAAACCTTCAGATAAGTCAATTAGGAGTCAAGTAGGCAATAGGAGTAAATCCAAAAGTATGAACTTCCGCATTTAAGCAAATAAAGATGACACTAGAAATTAGGAAATTCAATCATGCTAAGGACACTTCATCCTCGGCGAATATAAGGATCTAAGATTCCTAAAGGATCAACTTTCCACAAATAAGTCCGAGCAAGCGCTCGTCACCTCGCGTACACGGACTACAATAAACATAGATGACTCAAATCCTAAGGGGTAATTCCCCCACACAAGGTTAGGCAAGATAATTACCTCAAAGACGACAACCCGGTACTCAAAAATAAACTTCCCGGGTGGGAAGGCCTCCGGAAGGCTCAAAATCAACTAAAACAACTTCAAAATACATATAAAATATATAGGCAACGATTCTGAATAATAAAGTTTCAACCTTTGCAAATTTATACAAATGGACCCAAAAGTTGACCCCCGGGCCCGTACCTCGGAACCCGACAAATTTTACGAATTCCGATTACCCATTCCAATACGAGTTCACCCGTACCGAATTTATCCAATTCTGATAACATTTGGTCATTCATATCATGAATTTTCATTTTTGAAGTTTTCTTTCAAAACCCACAATCCCCTCACCCCAAAACACAATTTAAATGATAAAAACAAGAACTAATTCATGAAATATATTTAATTCTAGTGAAAGAACACCTACCCATTCGATTTGTGTGAAAATCCCACAAGGAATCACCCAAAACCGAGTTCTAGAAGTAAAAATATGTTTAAAATGGTGAAACCCCCGATTTTGGAAACTTATAATCTACCCAGGCTTTTAAAGAATCGCGATCGCGTAGAAGAAAATGAAGCTGGCTTAAAATGCTCTGCGCGATCGCAGAACAGCTTATGCGAACGCGTATAAAGAGTAAGTTGGCTTCTGCGATCGCGGACCAACTATTACGATCGCAGTGAAGGAAATTACTGGGCGAGTCAGACACTCTATGCGATCGCGGATAATAGCATAGAAGGAAACCATATGATAGTTTTCAGCAGTTCAAAATAGGGAAAATGGACCCGGAACCTATCTGAAACACACCCGAGGCCCCCCGGGACCCCGTCCAAATGCACAAACAAGTCATATAACTTAATATGGACTCGCTCGAGATTCCAAATCACATAAAATAACACTAAAACGACGAATCAAACCAAAAATCAATGAAATTTCTCAAAACTTCTTTAAACATCAATTTTTTTGCATTTAAGGTCTGAATCATGTCAGACTAAGTCCGTTTCTTACCAAATTTCACATATAACACATATAAGACATATCAAACATGTACCGGGCTCCGGAACCATGATACGGGCTCGATATCACAGGTTTCACCTCAAATTTCATTTTCAAAAACCTTTATATTTTTCAGAAAATAATTTTCTTTAAAAATTCATTTCTCGGACTTGGGACCTCGGAATTCGATTTTGGGCATATGCCCAAGTATCATATTTTCCTACAGACCTTCAGGGACTGTCAAATCATGGGTCCAGGTCCGTTTACCAAAAACCTTGACTGAAGTCAACTTTATTCAAATTTCTAATACAAAATTATCATTTTTATCAGTTTTTCACATAAAGGCTTCCCGGCTACACGCCTGGGTTGTGCACGTAAATCGAGGTGAGATAGAAGGAGATTTTCACGACCTCGGAACACAGAATTAGCTAGAAATATATGGGATGACCTTTTGGGTCATCACAGTCTCCCCCTCTTAAACAAACGTTAGTCCTCGAACGTGCTAAGATTCACTTTGAACTCATCCAATCACTTATTGCGCATTTCCAACACACACCCGCAACCTACGTAAGCCTGACAACACCACCACAACCGCAATTTTGCTTTTCTATTACTACCGATAAGCCTCATACCTCAATTTCTGACCTTCTACTCATTTCTAAAATACCCGATTCTAAATCCACATCCGACATTAGCCCCAACCAGTTGCATTAACTCATGACTATACCCATAAGGCACGACCACACAATATGGCACATCACACATAGGCTCATAATAACACTTGGGTCGCCATGGCTGCCCGAAATCAACTCAGCATTGGCAATTAGCCTCATATCCGATAGAACTATATTCTCAACCTCCATCACACTTATAATAAAGCAAGAAACACGAAGACTTCATAACCTTGACACCCAAATCACCAAGCCACAACTAACATCACCAGGCACACACCCCGCAAGATAAAACTCAAGGAGCACAAAATGAAAATAACTGAATATGAAAGAAGAAACACATAAGGAAACTATCAAACAAGCCCGACAGGCACGACTCTCTATCAATGCTAACTTAATCAACAACATAACAAGGAAGGAACTAAAGCACATGAACAAATCACAAGGATACCATCCTGATACAATTTCCACTGTGGTACTCAGCTCAGTCCAAACATATCGGATCACAACTATCACGAGGACCTCGCCCTCAACTCTGAATCACATACCAAAAATATATCATGCCAATTGAAATTCCTC
>ML325614.1:2028-22751 GCA_005239505.1 Nicotiana paniculata
AAATCCGGCCCCAAAATGGAATCCACCATGGATTCTCTTACCTTATTTACCTCTCCTCACCACTGGCCACTCATCTATGATATTACTTAGTTGCTTGCCTAACATGGCAAACAAATCTTTCCAAAATCGAACCGAATCGGTTCACAGCTCTGATTTCTGTCGTTATTCTGTATATGTTCATCATTGATTCTTTGTGAGTAACGATATTTTCCATATCTATTGATGATTCTTACCTACCCCAAATTAGGGTTTTCAAACCTTTCCAATCGGACAAAAATAGGTCTGATTCTTTTGATTTTGATGTTATTCCGCTTCTATTCATCTTATTTTGTGCGATTTTTACTTTATTTTCAACTGATTTCACACTTTTCCTAAAACTAGGGTTTGAAACTTTCTCCTTTTCTTACCGATTATGGTGAATCTTTCCTTTATGTGTTCGATTACTTTCTTCCCTTACATTTTCCCTGATTTTTACTTTAATATTTGTTTAAATATTCTAAATAATTTTTGTTTTGGTATTATTTGTGTTTCCTTTAATACTTGCCTGAATATTCTGAATAATATTGTGAACGATTTTATATTCCTAGTATTATGTGTTTCTGTCTTAAATATTCTGAATAAATTTTGGGTACTTCCTTAACTTGCTGAATCCCTTCATTTGTGCCCTAATAAATTACCTATAACTGATTCTGGAATATTTTTCTTGCATATGACTGATTTGTTTCCATGTTTATGTGCTGATTTCTATCACTATATATATTCTTCCCCCCATTCCCTTTAGGAGGACCTTCGACTGCTTCCTGAACTCGCTATAGACTTACTAGACCTAAGGTTATTCTGATTTTGCATTCTATACTCTAACTTTGGCCGGTTGGAAGCCAAGGCCAGTTAGCTCTGAAATCTTGCTATATACTGTGGACTTTCATACTTTGTGCATTTTTCACTCTTAACTGGAGGCACTTAACTTCTGCACTTTCATCCTTACATGTCCCTGATTTGTATAGGTGATTACTACTGAATTTATTATTCAATATGCTTTGGAAGGGTGTTTAAGCATAGCTCTATCAAATCTGTATGTCTTAGCCCTTTTAACACTTAATTGCTTCTAATGTTACCTGTGTTGAGGTTATTTGAACTTATTTAAGATTTATCTAGTTAATGCATCAACCATTGAATGCATATGAACATGTTTATCCCCTTACCCTAAATCCTTATAGTGAATGCCTCACACCTGTGACTCTTACTACTGGTTGTAATCTGTCTCTCTGCTATTATGTCAACATGATCACTCGACCCCCACACCCCTCTAATGTTTGTTTGTAATTTGGAATAGTTATATCATCATGTTGTTGCTTTAGTCTTTAGCACAAATTGGATCATCTTTAGTTAGACCATTATGACAATGTTACCTGCTATTTGACATGATATGTGTCTTAACTTATGACTGTAAGTTCACCCCTTTGCTAATATGATGCCCCTCCCCCTTTCAATGATGTTGTTCTGGTTTTCTTGATAATAACACCAGGTTATGTACTTAGCCTACTTCAATCATGCTTTAACTCATTCTGCACCTATAACTTTCCCAAACTTGCAAACATGTTCTTTGCCAACTTTTTTAGCATGTGACTGCTACTGTACTGAGTATGAAACATGTTTATCAGTTTCATTAAACTAGTTCGTTTTTCAAGTTCTATGATGTATTTAAGTGTCTGCTTGTTGACTCAATTTGATCATGTTTGAACCCCTAAACTCTTATTTTACTAGTTTTAGTCCTTTTTTTCCCTGTCTCTTAAACTCTTTTGAATCCCACTCTTGACCAATGCTGTCTAAGTTCTGTCCTTTGGCCTCCCTAGTGTGAGCACTGATTAGGGTTCATTTTCGACCCTTATGAACTCTAACACACTAGGATTGGGTCCACTAATCCCTCCTCTGAACTATCTTTGTTAACCACCCTGGTGTGAGCACTGCCCTGGGTTCTTGAATCCCTTGGGAACTCTGACACACTAGGGCCTTGGTTCTATATGTTTAACCTTGTCTTGTGCTCACTAGGGTGAATCACTCAACTCTTGGATGCTTTGTGTCTATGAGTATGTAACTTTGGAACTGTTGTGAACTGTGAGAATGAAGACATGGCCTGTCCAGGTGTATTTTGGGCCTACTGTAAGCTCCCTATAGCTATTCT
This sequence comes from Nicotiana paniculata, assembly GCA_005239505.1. Taxonomy (NCBI): domain Eukaryota; kingdom Viridiplantae; phylum Streptophyta; class Magnoliopsida; order Solanales; family Solanaceae; genus Nicotiana; species Nicotiana paniculata. The sequence continues at coordinate 4,211 of ML325614.1, forward strand.
ACTCTGTAATTTACTATATTCATTTTGGATCTATAATAATTATTGTAATAATATTTTGGGGTATTAGTGAAATTGGGAAAGGGGTTTTTATATTATCCTTACATTAAATGGGGCAGAAATCCTGCCTATAGGTTCAGTAATGTGTAATTATATGTTGTGTGTTAGAAATCATGCATATAGGTATCCTATTATGCTCAGTTATTATATGTTAGCAATCATTCCTATAGGTTCATTACTTGGTTCAATTGTGTTCTATTTCTGCTTGTTAGAAACCATGTATATAGGAAATTATATTCAATGTGCATGCAGTAGTCTGCTTACATGCTACCTCATTCACAAATTATAGAAATCGTGTTTATAGGATCTAAAGTCGGATTAACTGTAGAAAGTATGCCTATAGGTCTGAATCCGTTTAATTATCATCTTGCTCGTTTATTCAGGAGCTTTCAAACATTGTGTTATTGTCCTCACTAGAAAACATGTCCATAGGATCAAACAAGTGATTCTGAATATGCTTCTGTGATTACCACTATTTATTTTCGCATAAAACACCTAGACATCATGCCTATAGGTTTAATCCCATTATGCTTAAAATCAGTAGGCAAAAAACTATGTAGGTTTTGAAAATCGTATTAAGGAATAGTTTTTGTGTATAACTGTCTGCCCATTAATTCAGTATCACATAGTGATCCTGCCTATAGGACCCTGCAACCTTAATTCATTAAAATTTGTCAATGATAATCAGTTTGGCGTGCATTTGTTTTCTAAATGCGGAGGCTAACTTGAGCCCTTATTTGCTTATGTGTGGAAGTCCTAAATGTTGTGCAAGTCACCTAGTTTTTTCCCTTTTGAGCAACCTAAGTTAAAGTCTAGAACCACCCGGAAATAGAGGTCCAAATGCCTCCTGGACCACAGGCATGGGACGGGTAGTGCACGCATAGAGTACGACTTAGAATTGGTTAGTGCGCTTTAGGTAAACAACTTAAAGATAGTAATCATGTAGTAGGAGATGATAGTTTGTGCCCGCTGAATAATATGAGTAACACCCCATCTCGAGGGAGTTACGAAGTATTATTTATGTTGCACGGGGTGATCCATTAGGCTAAAATCTTAGGACCCCCACCTTTGTTTACAGTCAATCATTTTATTTGCCCAAATTGCTTTCCTTTTCTTAGACTAATTCAAGTTCAGCCGGGACCCACCGTTGTGGACCTCGAGGAGTTCCTAACACCTTCTTCTCAAGGTAATTTGAGCCCTTACCTGATCATTGGTGACGCAACTGGTTAATCCAGAGTTATTTGCAAAAAGGTGCCCTAACACACCTTAATCCGTTAGGTGGCGACTCTCTCTTTTAATACCCTTCCTTAAAAGAGTTGTCACATGTCGAAACCCGATTTCGAGAGAAAAAGGGGCGCGACAACTGACCTGATATTCCCTTTCTTATTAATATGTAATAAAAGTACCCTGCCTCAATGTGTTAGGTGAACACTTGCAGCATTAACTTGTTTCTTGAGTTCATGCACCCTCTGTGTTGATATGTTCATTATGTGATTACTTTGTAATGTCTATGCACTCTTCCAACCCCTATTACTTTATTACTATTTTCATTGGTTGCTTCACTATTCTAAACCTATTATTCTTGGTCAGCTGAAAGCCAAGGCCACTAAAGTTATCCCTTTAACCTCCCTAGTGTGAGCACTACTCGGGGTCCACTTTGAGACCCTTGTGAACTCTGACACAGTAGGGCATGAGGTTCTTGGCCATTCTTTACTGAGTACTCAATTCTGCTATCTCTCTGCCTACTGAATAGGCCAATTTGCTTGTGTAAATGACTGTTTTCCTAGATCCTTTGATCAAACTATGGTTGTTGGGTTTGGTCCAAGTTCTCTTATGGCTCCTATGCTATGTTGAAATCTGTGTGAAGACAAAGTTAAAGGCCTGGCAGGCCTGGATACGTTTTGGCCTATCTTGGGCCTACTGTAGTTACTAGTACCACTTTGTAATTTTATTCATTATTTGTCCTGTAATAACAATTGGGGTATTAGTGAAAATTGGGGAAAATGGGCTTATTCTAATGTTTGCATGAAAGGGTAGAAACCTGCCTATAGGATCTGAATGTTTAATTTTGCTCAACATGCTCTATTTTTAGATAACATGCCTATAGGACATGAATATTTCACCTGTTCACGAGTTCAATTCCCACACATTGTTATCAGCCTATTATGTTGCAACCTAGTGATTATTTGTTCAAATTTCTTTATGATAGACATCATGCCTATAGGATCACGTTAATTAATAAATAACTGCTCTTCATAATATTCGCATAGATATCATGCATATAGGACTATAATAGAATTAGCTATTGTTACTGTTATTCCCATCGTATTGCTCGCCTAGAAAGCATGCCTATAGGAATGAAAAGATAAAAAATAGTTTTAATTGCCAATTATTAGAAATCCTACCTATAGGATCCTGTTGCTCGCCTAGAAAGTATGCTGATAAAATCAATGCTGGCAATTTCGAACGATCAAACTTCTTCACTGCCTTATTTCGCAAACAATTTAGAGAGTATGCCTATAGGATTTGTGGTACTTGCGATCTGTAAATTCGTTGTTTTAAGACAACAACACTGCTTGTATATTTAAAATTCAGAATCACATAGAATCCATGATTATAGGATTTAAGGACTCTATTTCTTATTATGTCTGAGATTTGTCAACTGCCTAATATGTAAAACCTGTTTGCGTGCATTTGTTGCCTACATGTGGAGGCCAACTAGAGCCATTTAGTGCTCTTATGTGCAGTCCTACATGTTTTGAATGTCGCTTATTTATCATTTTGAGCAGCCTAAGTTAAGCCTAGAACCACCCAAAATAGAGGTCCAAATTCCTCCTGGGCCATAGGCATGGGACAGGTAATGCACGCATAAGGCGCGATTTAGAATCAACTAGTGCGATTTAGGTAAAAAAAAAAACTTAATCGGGTAGAAGGAGATGATAGTCTGTGCCCGCTGAATAATACGAGTAACACCCCATCTCGAGGGAGTTACGAAGTATTATTTATGTTGCACGGGGTGACCCACCCCCCCCTCCTCCATCTTTCTTTGAATCAAGTGTTTGTATTTACTCAAAGTCTTTAAATAATAAAGTTTCCCAAACTTCTTGCTTTCTTTGTCTTTGTTTATCTGACTAATTCATATAATTCGAGTTTGGTTGGGACCCACAGTTATGGACCTCGAAGAGTGCCTAACACATTCTCTTCAAGGTAATTTGAGCCCTTACCCGATCTTTGGTGATGCGAACTAGTAAACCCAAGTCATATGCATATAGGTGCCCTAACGCACCTTAAACCTGTTAGGTGGCGACTCTCCTCTTTTAACACTTCCTTAAAAGAGTTGTCACATGTCGAAACCCGATTTTGCGAGAAAAAGGGGTGCGACAGTTGTGATACCATATCATAGATCCTTTTGACAAGGTCTCTCCAAACCTTTTCAACAGAATGGATTCGATTTCAGTATCTTCCAAGTCATTTCCCTTGATGGCGCACATATAAGAGATCACATGTTTGTTGGGATCGGTTGTCCCATTATACTTCGGAATTTCGGGCATACGGAACTTCATTGGGATCGGCTTCGGAGCTGCGCTCGAAGGGAAAGGTTTTTGGATAAATGTTTTGGAATCTAGGCCCTTCAGTATTGGTGGTGCTCCCGGGAATTGGTCGACCCTAGAGTTGTATGTCTCCATTTTTTTGTCGTTGGCTTAAATTTTCTTTTCTCCCGATTCCACCCGCTTTGCCAGTTCTGCAAGCATCTTTATTATCTCGGGGTTGATCCCGAGTTCTGCTTCACCTGGCCTTTCTATGGCCGATTCATTTCTGTGAATGTTTTCCCGGGACGATTTGGGCTCAACTCTTCTAGGGGCCCGGCTTTGGTTTTGCAACTGGGTTATCACTACCTGTTAAGCTTGTAACTTTTCGAAGATCACGCGCAAGTTTATCATGTCACCTTCGTCTTCATGTGTACTCCAGGCAATCGACCGGGCTCCCCCGCGAATGTTGTTTTTAGGGTCAGTAGGCAGGTTTGCTTCGATAGCCACATGTGAGTTAGCATCGATCGGATCAGCAAACGGGACTTCGTTGGGGTCAGTTGGGAGCACCTCGTTGCTGGTTACCATGTTATTGTTTTGTCCATGGTGGCCAGACTCCACATCCATGTTCAAATGGGCAGATTGGGAGTTCAACATTTTTAATTAATCTGACCTGAAATTAAAACCTCAAAGCACAAGTGTAAAATAGAGTGTGTTATGAAATTTGTATCAAATTGCCACTATTATCCTTAGCCCTACGGTAGGCGCCAAATTGTTTACTCTAAAAAATGGATAACAATTAAATTTATAAGTGGTTTTAAGGATACGCGGATTAATTCAATACAAACGATAAATTGCGTTAGATTAAACAGATAAAGGACGTGATAAATTGTTAAATCAATCAAGAGGAGCGATCCCGAACTTAGTAATAGCGTAATGAAATGTCTGCCTTCTATCTCGGACTCACATTACTGATGATTCGATGAACAAAAATAAGAGCTTTGAATAACAGAGAAAATAAGAGTATATTGCCCTGATGTGCGTATTACAATGTGGTTAATAAATAATCAGACCTCCCCCCCCCCCCCCCCCCNTTTACCCTAAGTACAATTCTATAAAAGGTAAAATTCTTTTGTTTAACTAATCACCGGTTCTCTGCCGAGATTCACGCCGTGATATTCGGCTAGCCACGTATATCACGACCTTTTGTTGGACGTGCTCGATTACCTGGTAGTGCTCTTCGAGGCCTTTGGGATTCGAACCGAACTCGGGGTCATAGCCCCGATACTCCCGAGACCGGGTATTTTGCGCGGGTCCCGGCTCGAGGGGCTCCTTGTCTCGATTCTGATTCCTTACCGTCACGTCTCTTGCTCAGTTTACTCCATCGGAAGTCAAGGCATTTCATGGGCTCGATTTTATCCGTATATAATATCAAACATCCCTTAAAAAATTCAAAAGAATTCGCAATACATAACAGTAAATTCATCGATAACTTTGTGCGTAACAATCAGAACGAAGAGGAGTTCCAAGATGATGATGAAATGCCTTAGAACTTTTGTGAATAGTCAAAATAAAATTTAAAAGTAAGCAAAATCATGTTATAAGTTCCCATCGTCTTTGGTGTTGTCTTTCCCTATTTTTACGTGTTAAGTTAGATCTCTCTTGAACAAAGTCCCTATATAACAGTTATTTATTATAAAATTTATGCTTTTCTCGAAATCAATTGCTTATGTTATATTATAATATATATCCTCTATAACAACACTTCACAACATTCAAAAAATATTGAAATAAGTACGACTGTTATAGAAAAGTTTGATTATAGATAAATGTTTTCCTTATTATACTACTATCAGCGAATCTTTTTTCTTTTATTTTTCTATTTTCCTCTATTTATGGAAATTATATAGAAATATGTAAAGCAAGCGATTATTTCCACCAACATTAATTGTTGACTCGCCATAAAAAGACTTCTATCTAACATAATATAAAACTCGTTCTTCTCTTCTTTTCTATTGTTCTTCTTATTTCTATATATTAAAAGTTCATTCTTATTTTGGACAAATAATACTACAAATGCATTTAAGTTAGGCAAATTGCAGCTTAAAAATATTTTACACAATCAATACAATTAATAAGTTAAAATATATTACTATTTTGTTTCCAAGTTAAGAGTAGTTTCACCTACAACAAAATGAAGAAGAGCCTACAACTGCATTCAGAAATATTTCATCTTCTACTGATTTTGCTGCTTAGTAAGAGATATGCCACCATTCTCAATAGAGGGTCAGTTTTACACGTCGATAGAGGGTTAATTTTAATAGATTTTTGACAAATTAATTAATTTTTACGGTCGAAAATAACTAAATAAAAATTCGCCTTTTTCTACACAGTAAGGACCATATTTTTAGGATGCATATATCACGGACCACAATAAACCTAACCCCAATACATTAAGGACTATTTTGATCATTTTCTCAAATTTTCTATGTCAAAGATCAAAATCAATATTATCAGTCACCAGCTTAGGAAGACGTTGAACGAAATAACGTAGAAACTTGAAGCGGGAAAAATAGACAGAAACCAAACGAGCATGCAAATTGAGATTGAGTTAAAAGATGAAGAGGATCAATCAAACATACAAGAAGTGGAAAAGGTTGGGTCTTAAGTATGCATTATATAGTAAATAATAGGAATTTATACAGTAGAATACAATCAAATACAATCGTTGCTTAACTGGACTCTCATGTTTCACGCCGAATTTTGCTACTGTATTCATGGATACAGTAACTTAAATATATCGAATACACTTTACAACAACTGAAAACATAACTATAAAAAGTAATTTAGTAAATGATAGCAATAGCTAGTTAATAACCACTAAACAATAGTGATTTGTGAAAAATTTCTCGAAATAATGTAAGAGATGGGCACGTAATGTTTGATTTTGATTGGTCCTCAAATGTCATAATTTTCAATGTATCCACTATGGAAGTTTCTTTCCCCTCCCCCACTCTTCCAAAATTCACGCATAATCACATTTTCTATTTTCGTTCATCTTCTCACTTTCTTTCCTTTTCCTTTTGTTTCTCTCTTCCTTTTACTAGAGTAGAAAACTATGATAAAAACTAAAGAAAGAGTATACTATCTATAAACAAGAAATGAAGTAAGCATTTATATCTCCTAGTGATGTAATGTAACTTTTATATGTGTAATTTAATATGTTACAAAATTATTTACTTTAGTATTTCGATCAGTTGCTAATTTTACTTATTATAGATAGTCATTTTTAATTATCTTTTAATTAATTCGAAAAAAAAATTATATTATCAGTGCAGTTAAACTCGAAAATTAGTACTTTTCATACCATATTATGTGATTTAGTGCACAAAGACTACTATTTTCCTTCATTTTACATGTCCCCATTTGCATCTAATCAACAGAAATTTTTGGAATAACTCCTACTCTTCCCTCTCACCTCAGACAAAAAGAAGAAAGAAAGTAAAGTAGAGTGCAACATAATTTAAATAATAGAATTCAAACACTCAAATATTGCACATTTAAAAACGACAAATGGTCTCTATATAAAGCAACGACCATAGCACTAAGATCCTATACAAATTTATTTCTTTTTTCTTTCTCTCATGGCTGCCATTAACAATCATTTCTCCTTCATCTTCCTCCTTCTTACCCTTATTTCTTCATTGCAAATCCATGCAAGAGAAAGCCAGTTCTTTAACAAAATCTCCAGCAACAACAATGCTGAAAAAAAGACACAAGTAGTTACTCCCAACAAAGAACAAGAACAAAATTTCTTGCCTGAAAATGAAAATAATGGCTTTGGCCTATATGGTCATGAGTCTGGTCAACTTCTTCCTTCCACCACCACTACTCATGATGTAGAAAAACCCTACAAAGAAATCAACCCCACCACCACCTTCACTAACAATATTCCCAATAGTAAATACCTTTTCAAGAATTATGACCATGTGGCCGATGTCACTGTCCTAAAGAACGATGACAATAACAACAACAACAACGATGAAAAGTACAACACTTACTACAATAACAATAATAACAACAACAATGAGGGGTACTTCAATAGTGGCAGTACTAACAATAACAACAATAACAAGGAGGAGTATCACAATGAGGGTAACACTTACTATAAGAACAAAAACAATGAGTACTACAATGGTGGCACTACTAGCAACATCAACAATAACAATGAGGAGTATCATAATATAGGTAGGTCTTATTACAACAACAACAACAACAACAACAAAGAGTACTACAACGATGGCAATACTAACAACAACAACAACAACAAGGGGTACTTCAATGATGGCAGTACTAACAACAACAACAACGATGAGTATCACAATGGGGGTAACACCTACTATAACAACAATAACAAGGAGTACTACAATGGTGGCAGTACTAGCAACAATAACAACGAAGAGTATCACAATATGGGTAGCATTTACTACAACAACAACAACAAGGAGTACTACAATGGTTTCAATACTAACAACAACGAGGGGTACTTCAATGGTGATAGTACCAACTACAACAACAACGAGGAGTATCATAATGAGGGTAATACTTACTATAACAATAATAACAAGGAGTACTACAATGGTGGCACTACTAGCAACAATAACAACGAGGAGTATCACAATAGGGGTAGCACTTACTATAACAACAACAACAACAACAACAAGGAGTACTACAATGGTGGCAGTACTAACAACAACAACGAGGGGTACTTCAATGGTGGCAGTACTAACAACAACAACTACTACAACAACGAGGAGTATCATAACGGGGGTAATACTTACTATAACAATAATAACAAGGAGTACTACAATGGTGGTAGTACTAGCAACAACAACAACAACAACAACGAGGAGTATCACAATAGGGGTAGCACTTACTACAACAACAACAATAACAACAACAAGGAGTACTACAATGGTGGCAGTACTAACAACAACAACGAGGGGTACTTCAATGGTGGTAGTATCAACAACAACAACGAGGAGTATCATAATGGGGGTAATACTTACTATAAAAACAATAACAAAAAGTACTATAACGGTGGCAGTACTAGCAGCAACAACAATAACAATGACGAGTATCACAATAAGAATAATATTTACTACAACAACCTCAACAATAACAAGGAGTACTACAATGGTAACAACAACAATAAGGGGTACTTCAATGGTGACAGTACTAACTACAACAACAACGAGGAGTATTATAATGGGGGTAACACTTACTACAACAACAAAAATCAGCAACAAGGCTTAATTTGGGATAAAGCTCCAACCACCATGTATCAAACTAGCACAAAATATTACTACGACAACAACCAAGAACAGAGCAACCCCACAAACTATGATCACTATAATGGTAACAAGGAGCAGCAGGGCAAAAGTGGCACAAGGTTCTTTGAAAATGGGAAGTACTTTTATGATGTCAACACTGAGAAATATGCCAAAGATCCCTATGAGCATTCAGGAGAATTCGCAACAAATAATAATGAATTCAAGAACAACTTTGTGTGGACCAAGCAGAACGAAGAGAAGTTCCAAGATGACGAGGAAATGCCGTAAACTTTTGTGAATAGTTAAAACGAACCTAAAGTGAATAAAATCATGCTATGTATGTTTCAATAATCATTGATCTTTTCTTTTCTTTTTTATATCTTAAGTTATGTTTTATTGAAAAATATTACACTAATAATTAAATAAAGATGTATTTATGAGTATAGCTTGTTGCGATCAAACACACTCACGCAAGTATATGTGATCGTCAAGTAATAGAGTAGTGAGTAGAGTATTATTCCCACGAAGACTTATGATTCACTTTTGACTGATTCAAACTCAAATAACTTATCGATTCAAGAGATTTCTCACAAAATATATGATTGACTAACTTACTACCTAAAATTATCCAGCAATGAAATAACTAGAAATCAACCAACAATACTTAGACAATTTCGGATAACAATCAATAGGAGATGATATTCCAGGGTCACGGATTAGCTAAAAATTATGTTGCGTTCTTGTCTTAAAATGACCAATTGATTTATATGGATTGTTGATTGACAGGGTTGATATTACTCATAAGAATATGTCGAGTTCTTACTCGTCTATTCAAGCTAACTTAATGCCTATATGTCTATGGAATTAAGATTAACAAGAACGCATTTACACTTCTTGTATTTCAACCAAGCAAGGCAATTAAGTATATTTCACCGCGAATTCGTTCCCCAATGCCCGGGTTCAAAAATCTGCTCTATTTAAATTCTATATGCAATCTAGCATTCCCACTTTCGAGTTCAACCCTAGATTCGTAGATAGTATTTTACTGTTAGCTACTCAACAAAATAATTAAAAATAAAATTAAATAAACAACCCAATATAATAAAATCAACTTCGTCAAATTAAACTTCAAACATCAACATTCATGTATCACCCATGGCCCTAGAATAATAAGGTTCTTAGTCACTCATGTTCATACAATCATCAAAATTAATGTTTTCAAACATAAAATTAATGAGTACTAGAGGAAGAATGGAAGAATTTCTCAAATCCATGCTCCCGAGTGTTTCGTACTTTTTTTTTCTTCTCTCCAAGTCACGTCCTCCTCTTCAAAATAGGTTTAGATTGGCTCTTATATGAGTTGGGGGCGTCTTGGGTTGAAATAACCGAGTTTTAGTCGAAACAGGCTAATTTCTGATTTTGAGCGTCCAGGACAGCGTGGGGCGCTGGCCCTGGCACTAAAACTTTAATCATTTTGTAAATTCCACCACAGGCCCCCATGCTGCCTGTCGCCCTCAAATTCCACTTTTTGCCTTTTTCCTAATTTCGCTCCAATTCGCGCCATTTTGTCCCAAATTGCATCTAAACGATCCCTACAGATAGAAATACCACAAATTAGCACAAATAATCATATTATACATCTCAAATCTTTGATACATGAGCAAAATATGAGGCGATATATATCAAAATATGCATACATTAAGCCGATTATCAACACCCCACACTTAGACTCTTGTTCGTCCTTGAGCAATGGAACTATATTAACACTCCAAAACGTAATTATCACTATGAAACAACACTTCACAATTAATTCAATCAAACACCCTACCTTTTGACTATGATCATATCGGCAATTAAGTATGAACACACAAATTTCATATTTTTCCCGTTTTTAAGTAGCCCAAGTATACTCAATGTTATTCAACCAACTCAAGAAACCTCTCCACAACCACCTTACCTCAATAGACGACTCGTTACCACTAGGCATCCTCAACTCACGCACTCACCCAACAAAAGAAAGGGTACAACATCACCAATTCTTCATGAGACCAAGTGCCCTCGCCACAAGCAAAAGAGTGAATATCAAAGTAGTCCACACATTCAATATGTCATTGAACATAAATTAAGGACATCACACAATTGAAAAACATTCACTCACTCTCGCAAAGAATTCATGTGCATCACAAGGTCGTACCATAAGCTTAACATCTCTACTAATCTAAGCTAGCCAAATCTAGGATCAATGAGGACTTTAAGGTTGTAATGTAGGCTAAGGGACGGGTAGGATACATTTAGGAATAGTGACTAACCCTCCTAAGCACTTTAATACACTACACTCACATTTCAAGCGCAATTTCCTTTCAACCCATTCACTTGTCATACACCATATATAACATAGCCCTCTTTTCAATTAAGCACCTCTATGGTTTCACTAGCACAAGTGAGAAGGATTAGGAGGTATGTGTTTTTCTATATTATTACATTTTTCCTTTTTTTTTCACACACTCCATACATTGAAGTTCATAAGCTAATAACTAGGGGTGGGCATAAAATCCGAAAAACCGAATTCTGAACCGAACGAACCGAACCGAATTAATTTGGTATTTTGGTTTCAGTTTTTTCGGTATTTCAGTTTATTTTGGTACAGGAATTTCGGTAATTCGGTTCGGTATACGGTATTGAGTTTTGATATTTCGGTATTTCGGTATACCAAAATACGGTATCAAAAACATTGATTAGTTTTTCAGCTACTGGATTCATAATTATTGTTTTCTATAGTATAGTCAGGCTCGATGTTGGTGACCGGAAATTGGAGAGGTAAAGGAGGAGAGTTTTTGAAAGGAGGAAGCAAAGAACGCCATGTTGTGCAGACTGCACGAAGGCGAAGGACGTCAATATAGGTGTTGAGGCATTTGCCGATCCTCTCCACAAGATCTTTCGAAAGATGGGACCAAGGAATCACAGTTCTACTGTCCATGCTCGCCGAGCTAGGGTACACAGTTGTTAACTGAGCAAAACAAAGTAGATTCCTAACGTAGATAAAAAGGTAAAACTACATTACTCAAATTCCTAGACTAAATAAAAGAGATACTACATTTCATGAAGGAATTAAATTGTTCTCAATTCCTGATTTACCTTTCCAAGAGAGGAATCAAATTGTCTTCCTTTACAATGGGAAGTTATAGACTCAGCTTTAAGTCGTGCAAATGTCAAAATAGATGAGAATAAAGATGAATATATACATAGAGGTTAGCCAGAGGGTAAATTTCTACGCATTTGGTCTATGTTAAATCGTATTTGGACATAACATAGTGATTTCAAGAATTAATAGATGTCAACATGTGTTAGCACAATGATCAACATGGATTACATTAGTTAATGGAGTGGGGAGATAGTAAAGATTTGATTTAAACTGAAACCATACCGAACCAAAATAAGAAATACTGAACCGTACTGAAATATTTTGGTACAGTATTTGGTATACACAATTGATAAACCGAATACTGAAATACCGAACCAAAATTCTTAAATACCGAATTGAAGTACCGAATGCCCATCTCTACTAGTGAGCTTTATTCACAATTTTAGTGCACCTTAAGGGCCCCTTCCATGGTTCCACTCAAAAGCCACTCTCCAATCTCTCCCCTTACTTCTTTTAGCGACTAAGTGCCTTAGGAGGTAAAAGTTCAACAATCTCGAATTAAGAACAAACTAGGACTACGACTTGTAATGTAGGCGCCAAGGAAACGGTCTATAGGCTCAAAGGGGCTAGCAACGGGAAAATTTTATTTTTCAGTGACAAGCACCTTTATGGTCAAGCAAGAAACGCCTATGTCATCTCCTAGACTAGCACAACTTAATGATTTCGTGTTAATTAACACACAGGGAAAGTTTTAGACTACGCAAGATAGCACAGAATATCAACAATCCTTACACACACATGGCACTTGACTCACTCAAGACGGTTCTGTGCGACTCTCCCAGTCAAGCAAGCATAGCAAGTTGAGAATTTTTAAGAAACAATGCACTAGGTGGTATACAAGTCAAACAACTGAGAAAAAGGTGTCAAAGAGTAGGCTACTTAATTTACATTGGCACTACAATTCAAATCATATATGCAGGAAGACAGAGAGCATGCCATAACTTAACTTGCCAACACCAATCATGTCAATAGGTACCTCAAAGCACCTTAGTTTTCTCCCTTATCCTACTACTAAAAAAATAAACTAGAATACTCCGTTCGAGCTACACCCTTGGAAAAGAGCAGGTGTCGAAATAAAACCCAAGGGATACTACCTAACTATCTAAAAATCAACAAAGGAAATCTTTTTGGTATTTTTAATCGGACTTTATTCCCTCAAGAAAATTGTCCAACAGATCCATTGTCAGGAAAAGTCCAAGCTTTTTCTGATTTTTTTTAATAATAATCTAGCTAATTAGACTCTGTTAGTCTTAAACTAAGCTAAAAGGTAATAAAAAAAATAATAACACTAAAAAAAATTATACAATTACTATCCAAGGAGCATTCCCCCACCTCACACTTAAATAATGCATAGTCCTCTATGCATAATAAATTCAAAATATAGTAAGGTGGAAAGAAAGAACTCTCTGCTAGTCGGCGGCTGCCTCCTCAGGATGCCCACCAGCTATAGGTCCCATAACTTCATCATCATCATCCTCATCGTCCGATCCCTTGTGAGTGTTTTCATCCTCAAACGAATGAATGGGACTGCCTGGTGCTATACCCAACATCTCCTTGGAAGAACTGGAGAGATCATTCTGCAAGTGCATGCGCTCCTCATCTGACACCCCTAGCCTGCTCATTATAACATTGAGGGAATTCTAAAGATACCTGTTGAATTTTTTGTCCCTCTCATTCCTAGCAGCCTGGGTGAGCTTGGATGTGTACTGTAGCAGGGATGTGATGTCCAACAATGTTGTAGGTTCCTCCACTACCTCATCATAGACAGGGTACTCCGGTACCCCACGAGATAGCATGTACTGTGTCAGGATGTTTCCAAAAAAGAACCTCTTGATCCTCCCTCCAAAACGGGTGCAGGTCATTTCTCCAAGCATGATCTCACCCACATTTAGGGGTCGCTCGGTCATAAGAAAGTAGATCACGCACACTCGAGCTCGAGTGAACTCACTATTATGCTCAACAGGCATTAATCTAGCTTGCACAAAGTTTTGCCAGACCTTGTTGTTTTGTTGAAATCGAACCAGAGCATCTCAAGGTGAGCGTTTCCCATTGTCCGCGTCCATTTACATTAGAATCAACGCCACAAAGTGTGTGACGTATTGCTTGGTAGCGTGGAATCTTAACGAACTTTCGTAGCCTCTGTGGATTAGGGATATCAACTCCCAATAAGTGACACAAGGCTTCCCTATCCATTGGAATTTCCTTTCCTCTGACCCATGACTTGTCAAAGCCATTCCAGTTGGCATACAACTCTCGTACCATGCTTAGATTTGCAGGGCCCGGACATTCTAGGAGCTTATCCATCTTCTTTTCGATCAATCTAGCAAGTACAACTGGGAAGTTCTAATCTAAGGCCTTCACATTTATCCCCATTTCAGACGCATATCTCCCATATGTAACAAAAGTATCATGCCATTATATGGCGTCATCTCGAACTAGTTCCACCCGAGGTCATGGTGGCCTTGTTGACTCACTAGCAACTTGCTTTCTCTTGGCTTGTTCGTAATAACTCTCGCTTTGCTTGCGTTTCTTTGGAGGGGGAGCAGTAGTGGAGGAATTCCCCACCCCTTTTCCTTTAGCGGCACCATGATGAGCCATAGCAACCTACACACGATAAACACAAAGATGAGAATGAATTACGAAATTTTTCCTAAGGTCATCGTGAAAGGCAAGATGACCACACACTTAAAACCGAAGGCTATGTATAATCTAATCATAATATTGGTTCAACGTGAATCAATGTGTCATCACAAGGCTATAGGTACTCAGACTTCCCTATGCCATATAATTCAATTAGTCTAACATGGTCGTAAGTGAACGATGGTGCAAGCATAACAAAGCTAAAGTCTACGTTACTACACTAATTTAGTACAGTAACTACGACTTACAAGAGTTTACAACAAGATACAATACCCCCAAACACCCACACACTTCACCCAACCTCATATATAACTACACTCGGCTACTAAGACGTCACCAGTGTTCAATTTACTCTCTTAGCACTTTTACCAAACACCTTGCGGGCATCAATTTTGCTTCTTTTATTTCAACAATGGTGGAACAAGGTGGCCCTCCCAAATTTACATGAAGTAGAGGGAATTATAGTTTACTACTTAAAACACACTTTCACAGCCAAATTTTACACCAAAATTTGGGTACAATAAATCCACCCACAATAACATCAAAGTATGCTTAAGAAACCTAGGGGATTGGGGATTTTTGGAGAAAGAAGATTACAAATACACTAAAAATTCCAAAATACAAGAAAAGAGATAACAAGAAAAATATACCTTTGAGTCTTGAGATTAAAGTGAGCAAAAAAAATTGAGAGCTTGAGAGAGAAACAGAAACGAGGCAGAAGAAGAAGAAGAAGAATCGACAGTTTAGGCATGAAAGTGAAAAAAGAGGGGTTTTGGGTTTTAGTTATTTCAATTTAGGTGGGGGATGGGTTTGGGTAATAGGGTATGGGTTAGGTTGTGTGTGTATATGGGTAATTGGGTTGGGTTACTTGGGTTTGGTATTTTAAAGAAACAAAGAAAAAGAAATTAAAAATAAAAAATAAAAAAAAGTTACTTACCCGACCCTCCAGCCCAGCGCCCCACGCTGGGGCTGGCGTCGGGGTTCTTCAGCTCGTTGTAAAGTGCGCTCCAATCAGCGTGAGGCGCTGGCATGAGCGCTCATTTCGCTATTTTTTTTTAATCCCGACTACCCGAGAACTCAATACATACATTACACATACCCCAAACCATTCCCACCTAAGATTTTTGCAACTACAAAGAAAACAAAAAAATTAGTCTACTCTAACTAAAAGAAAATAAAAAACTAAGCTACGAAAGCAGTAAAAATTGGGTTGCCTCCCAACAAGCGTCTGATTTAACGTCGCGGCACGAGTCAACATATATCTAAGCATCGGCCAAGTCCATCGAGGTCTTGTGACGTGCAATGTCACCGCCCTAATAATGTTTTATTCTCTGGTCATTTACTAAGAATGTACCACTTGAACTCGTATCACGCATTTCCACCGTTCCATGAGGCCTCACACTCACCACAACAAAAGGACTTGCCCAACGAGACTTAATCTTTCACGGGGAAAGCTTCAACCTCGAATTGAACAAGAGAACTTCTTGACCTGTCTCAAACTCTCAATGATGGATGTGCTTGTCATGACACCTCTTCGTCTTCTCTTTATATAATTTGGCATTTTCATATGCGTGCAATCGAAACTCATCAAGCTCGTTGAGTTTCAGCAACCTCTTCTCACCAGCTAAGTCCATATCCATATTCAGCTTTTTGATTGCCCAATAGGCTTTGTGTTCAAGCTCGACGGGCAAGTGGCACGCCTTCCCATAAACTAACTTATACGGGGAAGTACCTATGGGAGTTTTATATACAATTCGATAGGCCCATAATGCATCATCCAGCTTCCCGGCCCAGTCCTTTCTATTCCCACTTACTGTTTTCTCCAAAATCTGCTTTACCTCTCTGTTTGAAACTTCCACTTGACCACTCGTTTGGGGATGATAGGCAATGGAAACCTTGTGCTTAACTCTATACTTTGAAGAACATTATTCAGCAATGTGATGACCCAAGGGGTCATTTTATAAATTTAGACTCTTTTCCATGCTTAATAGCCATAAATAGACTAATTTTAAATACCTTTCATTTGTGTGCGCAGTCCGGGCATGAAACCGTAAAGCTTTTATGTGAAAGTATGAGAAATAGTGATTTCTAGAATTTAAATTTGATAAAAGTTGACTTTGGTCAATATTTTTAGTAAACAAATTTGGATCCGTGTTCCGACGATCCCGGGAGGTCTGCAGTAAAATATGGGACTCGGGCGTATGCCTGGAAATGAATTCGGAGGTCCCAAGCCTTAGAAATCAATTTTTCAAAGAAATTGTTTTGCTGAAATATTTAGGAATTAAAGAAAAGAAATAACGTTTGAAATCATTGGTATAGGGCCCGTATTTTGATTCCGGATCCCGGTACAGATTTTTTTATGATATTAAAAGGTTAACTGTGGAATTTGGTGAAAAATGGAGTTCGTTTGACGTGATTCGGACATCCGGTTGAAGAGTTATGAACTTTAAGAGTTGTTGTTGAAAATGATGAGTTTTGAGGTTTAATTCATAGTTTTACATGTTATTTTCATGATTTGATCGCATGAGCAAGTCCGTATGATGTTTTTAGACTTGTGTACATGTTTTGTTTAGAGCCCCGAGTGCTCGGGTGAGTTTCGGGTAGGCCACGAGGTGTTTTACACTTAAAGAGAATTGCTGATTTTTCATTTTCTGGTGTCCAGGTCGTTGTTCTATGCGATTGCATAGTGTAAAGTCTGAGGGCCCCCTTTTTGTCTATGCGAACGCACCCTGGGCTATGCGAACGCACAGAGTTAGATAGGACTTGGGGGGAGGGGGAGCCCAGTGTTCTATGCGAACGCACTGTGGCTCACGTGATCGCACTGCCCAGCTTCCCTTACCCTATGCGAACGCATCCTTTTGAGTGCGATCGCATAGGTCTTCAGCCCAGCTAATATAAATACCCTTTTAAAAACGGGCAGACCTTCTTCTTCACCATATTTTTGAGGTTTACAGCCCTAAGAGCAATTTTCTTCAACAATTATCATCCCCAAGCCATAAGTAATCAATTCTAAACTTTGTTCTTTCAATTCCTTACTGTTTTTCATCACTTTTAAAGCAAAAACTAAGAATTTTCATGGTAAAAAAATTGAGGGTTTGGGTAGAATTAGAGAATTTTTTAAATTACAAATTTTTACGTCGAATTAAGGTCGGATTTCAAAACTAATAGTATATTTGGGCTCGTGGGTGAATGGGTAAACGTAATTTGGTCCGAACCCCGAGTTTTGATCAAGCAGGCCCGGGGTCGGGTTTTTACTTTTTTTAGAAAACTTAGGAAAAGCCATGTTTTTCAATAAAATTAGTTCCTTTAGCATAGATTGATGATATGGAGTTAATTATAATTAGATTCGAGCAAGTTAGAGGTGAATTCAAAAGGGAAAGCAGTAATTGAGCAGTGAGTGGCCTACGAAATTGAGGTAAGTGTTTGGTCTAACTTTGACTTGAGGGAATAGGAATCCCCACTTATTTGCTATGTGAATTAGCATGTATGTGGTGTATAGGTGAGGTGACGAGTATTTATGCACCACCAAATAGTCTGCTAAACATGATCCCTTCCCCGTTCCCAATTTAATTTTTTCTTGTCTTAATTGTTCTATGTTCATTTTTGTTTCTATGATTACTTGGCATTGTTATTTTGTTGTGGTTATTTTGCAAAGAGTATTGGTTTTTTTAGTTGGTTCCCTTGTGGTATAAAACGGTTGAGCGGTTTGGCATTATTTTTATGATATATATATATATATATATATATATATATATATATGTGTGTGTGTGTGTGTGTGTGTG
>ML325615.1:0-97523 GCA_005239505.1 Nicotiana paniculata
TGTCGCTCTTCTACCGCCGTTTATGGTGTTTCTTCACCACCCCAGGACTCTAATGGCTTCTCCTATGCTGGGTACCTCCATCTCTAAGGTCGTTGAGAAGATTCTCTAGGGACCAGGGCTAGTCTACTTACGTCTCTAGGTTTTTGTTGCCTGCTTCAGGCCATTCTGGTTCGATTTCGAGTAAGGACTTCTTATTTCACCTTAAATCTGTGGATTTCTAAGCCTATGTCTTCATCTCTGTCTCATTTCTAAAAACCCTAATTTTGTCCTTTGATCTTCTCAGATATGAGAAGAATCGGACATATTTCACATTTTTATCATGAAAATCTTCTGGTTTTCTTAATGACTTTCCATTTTCCTAAAGCTAGGGTTTCCTGAAAAGCCTTCTCTCAAAAATGTTTACTGACTTTGAATGTTTAATCTCCTGTTCTTATGAGTTTTAACCGATTTATGTTGAGTTCGCATGAACCCTGATTAGTTTATGCTAAAACCCCAATTTTCTGATATTTTTTCTTTGACTTTGAGTCTGTACGCGTTACTTGCTACATTATTTTGTTATGTGCTTTAATTCTCATGATTTTCCTTTAGCCTAATTAGATTCTTGTGATTTTTACCCAAGTACGTCTGTATTAGGGTTTCTGATTCGATTCTCCATTGATTTTGTGTGCTTATACTTGGCTTATTTGTTTATTCATGGAAACCTATATTATTCTACTTTAAATCAGTATTATTTTTGAGTTTTGATTCACCGATTTCCTCTATAAAGACCTATGTGCTGATCCTTGATTATTTCCTTATTTTACACCTTTTAATTATTTTCTTGCCTTATTTGATAGCCGTTATTCTTATAAATTATTTCCTTAATTGAACCCATGTTTATTTACCCCTTATTTACCATTATGTGATTGAGTCCTACTTGATTTTCTTTCCTTAAATATTGTCCTGCCCTTTACCATTGGGTAATTACCCCTTAATCAGGGGAGACTATACTGATTTCGTGCATAATTGATTCTTTAAGTTCCCTTAATTGCTGAATGATTGAACTCTTTACCTTATTCTGTTTATCCCCTGACTACTATATATACTTTTCACTATTCTCACTTCTGGATACGAACATTAGTTCAAAAACACTCTAACACTTAAAAGCTCTATGTTCTTCTCTGTTACTTGCAATCTTCACTGATCTAGTCGGCTGTAAGCCAAGGCAAGCTATTGCACAACATCTGCTTTATACTCTGTGTTTTCTCCCCCTAACTGGTATGTCCTAATTCAATTTCGAAGTCTAAAACTCAATGTGTTTCATTGTTGTTTTAGTTCATTGATTGTGGGGTCCAATCATGTTCCTATTTACTATCTTGTTTGCCCAATATGTAACTAGCATATCTAAACTACATTGCCTAATTACTGTTTCACCTAGCATGTTTGAGTTTTATTCTATTAAATATGTGATTAGTATGTCTAATCCAAAATGTTCTTCCTACTACTTTATCTAGCATGCCTCAACCTATTTTGTTCTATATGTGTCAGCATGTCTATATTAGGAATACTTGCGTAGTGTTGTCTAGTCTGTTCATTTGGATCCCTACTTATTCTACTTTGCTGATTAGATCATACTAAGTTGTCTAGTATGTCAAAGTAACTCTGGTTGTGTGCTTAACCTGTCCAGTGTTAATGTGTTTTCCACATGGCTATTCGGTGATCCTTGCTCTATGTCCCTCTCACAAATTTTATAACTGACTTGTTAATCCTATAAAACTCTTGAAAATTTTTGTGCATCCTGTTGTTATATGCTCCACTATACAGTGATGTGTTCTATGTGTCCCCAATTTACTCTACCCCTGTGTGGAAGTTGTTGATTGAGTGATGCTAGACCTATTTGTTCTGTAATCAACTAGGTTGTTTTGCTGATTTTCAAAAGTGTTTTGTACTGTTCTCAAAATGCTTCACTACTAAATTAGTTACTTATTTTAAGAAAATAACCTCTTTACTTGTAGATTCATTTCAGTACTATTTTCTTGTCAAAAAACCTTTCAAAACTATGTCAAGCACTCTCACTTTACTCTTAAGTCCTTAAGTTCTGCCCCTCCAGTGTGTGTACTGCCTTGGGATCCTCTTGATATTCCTCTGAACTCTGGCACACTGGGGCTGGCCATTCCACACTGCACTTACTCAATCCTTGTTGTGAAAGTCTAGGTGTGAGCACTTCCCGGGATCCTTGAGATCCTTAGTGAACTCTGACACACCTAGACATGAATTTGGCTATGAAATACTTGGCATTTGAGACTACTGAAGGCCTGGTATTCCTAGGTTTGCTTTGGGCCTAATTCAGGCTCTCTATAGTTAATTTATGTTTCATTTATGTAATTCATTCAATCATTGGTCTGTAATAATTTATTGTAAACAGATATGGGGGTGATTAGTGAAAAAAGGGAGGGTAGTTGTATGAGATATGGGGCTTATTAGTGAAAAAGGGGAGGGTAGTTGTATGATACTGTGTGTAATACTGGGTAGAGATCATGTTCCTAGGCTTTATATTCTGCAAATCTGCATTGGCAATCATGTTCTAGGGCTACTATGATTATTTGAATTCAAAACATGTTAAACCTGTGCATTAGATATCCTGTTCTTAGGGTCCTAACGTTTATTGCTTCAGTATACCACATATCACTATTTCATGCTTTAGTTTTGCACAATTATTGTCACCTAGACATCCTGCTACTAAGTTAATAAATTAGCTTAATAAAAACTGTCATTCCTGTATGCATTAGATACCACGTTCTTAGGAACTCTATTTGCATATGTTTGAACCATGTTTATTTCGATTAAAACAGCCTCACGCATAAGTATCATGTCTCTAAACATAAGTTGATAAATCACCTATTAAGATCCGTGTCACCTAGATCAGCATGTTTGTAGGACGAACAATTCCTTAAAATTGTTAAACAACTCCCGTAATTGTGATTGCGTATAGTGCCACGCCTAGGCAAGCCTTAGGTGATTAATGTCTTTATATAAAAACTGGAAACTGCATTTTTTCATTGTCGTTGAACTGCTTACGTCTTACAGGATTTAAAATTAGTAGGAAAACTGATAAGGACCTTTCCATTGAGCTTGAAATATTTTTGAATATTCTGTTTATTGATGTTCACCTAGACATCCTGTCCTAGGAATTTTTTTAAATTACCTTAATCTGTGCTTGAGACGTGCTGTTTATTTGCGTATATACATGCGGAGGTAAACATGAGCCCTTTAACTGCTTTTCCCCTATTTTTCTTGTCCTAAATGTTATTTGTTTCTCGTCTAGATTTTTTCCCTTTAAATACCTCAGGGTTGTTTAGAACTACCCAGATTTAGAGGTCCTAAGCTCCTACAGGACCACAAGGAAGGGACTAGTTAACAGCACACTTAGAGTTCGTTAATAAAAACTTGCTTAATAACCCTAAGGAGTGAGATAATGGATAAAAGTAAAAGGATATGATGACCTGTGCGCTAATGCAACGTGTAGCCCCTCTCATTGAGGAGTGATTACCGGGTATTTCATTGATATGATTCTCTAGGGTAAACAACTTGGACCCCTTCATCCCATTTACATATGTGTGCTTAGACTGCTTATCTGTTTAAGAATCTCTTTTTACATATGTGTGCTTAGACTGTCTATTTTCCACTTGACTAATTCACAAAGTAAGTTTGGTCGGGACCCACCGTTGTGGACTTCGAGGGGTGCCTAACACCTTCCCCTTGAAGTAACTTTAAGCCATTACCCAATCACTAGTTGTATAATAAGTGTTATAAATGACCCATAATAGGTGCCCTAACGCAGCTTAATTCGTTAGGTGACAACTATTCAATTCTTTATATCCCTTTTCCCAAAAGAAAACGAGTTGTCTCAATAATGTCGAAAACCCTGACTATCCGCAAGGAGAGAAAAGGGGGGGGGGGGGNTTTGGTGGAAGCTTCCTTACTTGTCCCTCCCAAATTTTTAGGTGTGTAGATTCTTCCCGTTCTAGCCATTCCTTGTGCAGCACCAGACTTCTCAATTTTTGCTTTCCCTTTTCTCCTAGCTTCAGCAACATAATACCAAGGTACGCCGTTGGAATTGAAGGGCGGTGTGAATACCACCGTCATAGTGAAAGGTGTGGTTCTACCTCAAACGGAATAGGTGTAGCTGCAGGTGGTGTCACTTGTACTTCGAACGGAGCCGATGCGGCTACCTCTGTTTAACCAAATAATTAAATTCTTAGTCAAAGTTATTTTAAGAAGTACTCGGGCTTCTAATAATAAGAATTAGACTTGTAAATAAGAAAGCACTAAGGCCGCATAAAAGTAAGTATATTTCAGTAGTGGTTCTAATGTGTCCATACAAGTGAGATTTTACTCCCTTTTATAGGGAATTTCTTAATATAATGTCTACTCTTCTTAATGATTGAACATTAGTTACTAATGATAACATTAATGTAACGTTACAATAGGTAATCATAACTGTTGCGTGAAGACCATGTAACATTTGGCTCATTGATTGACGATATTTGAATCTGCCATTTATCCTGCCATGGTTCATTCTGACCGTGTGTCTTCAACACCTCAATTAGACTAGAGCTCCCACCTCTAATTGTCTCGTGTGTATGTTATTCCGTTCTTCTTTGTCTCGTACCTCTTTCTAAATTTCTGACAGCTGCCATGTCTCCATTGCTCCACGTAGATTGCTTTGTCATTAGAAATATTACACGTGTGAAGTCTATTTTTTTTACCAATAAATATAGTCCCCCACTTACCATTTATTCATCAATTAAATATTTGGTAAGTGGATACTCATTTATGACAGGAATATTTTGCCGCCGTTTCACTCGTACCATTGCATCCATCTCTAAATGTATACGTCGCTTGTCACTTCCATTTAATTCTCATGCCACATGCCGTTCTCGGATTGATTCTGCAATTCATCAGCGCCTTTTAGGGCTTTTTGCAGCTGCATCATTCACGAAGTGACAGTTTTAATTATGACTTTCACATCTGGGTTTTTTCCATTTTTTTACGGTTGTCTTTGAGCATAAATACCCCTTTTCTTCCTTTTCTTTCATGAAAAACTTCTCACTTTCCTTCATTGCTTGTAAATTCTTCTTTCACGTAAATATGTCTTCTTCAAATCAAAAACCCAAGAAAGTAATTATAGTAGACGAACTTGTTACAACCCATATTCACGTACGTTGGTTCATGCCATAAGTTAGTCGACGTAAATATGAGAAGAGATTATGTTTGAGACGATAAGAAGTTAATCCTATTGGTCTTAAATGATACAAGAGTGTATAAGGGTGATTAACAAATATTAAAAGTTAAACGAATCAAGGATGTTGTAACCCGTATTTTTCGGTAAACCCAGGGCTTCTTAATATTCTAAAGTGATTATATTTTAAGGTATTTGAACCATATAATATACGTATCATAAGTCTTGAAGTCAAACGAGTTATGAAACAAAAGTCGACAAAAAGTGTCGCAACTTATGTTCATAATTTTATTTAAACTTTAGGTCAAATGTTAATAAGATTTCCTCCAAATTTACTTTGAATTACGGGGTAAACTACCCACCAAATTGAAGATCTATGAGTCTAGTTTCCAACTCATTAAGCTGTTTATGAATACGACATCGGAGTAGATAGATATAGGCATTGTTGCGAGGTTGCACAGGCTGCTAGGTGACAAGTAGGTGTCTCACCTACTTGGTTAAATGAGACCTCAAAAATAGGCAATTTAGGGTCGGCCAAAGATCCCATTTAAATTATTATCTCCTACAATATAACCCTCATTGTATATCACAAATAACAAGACCTAAACCCCTGCAAGCTTCCTCCCAAAAATTATCCATAAACCCTAATTGATTTTCTCTCTCTTTCAAGTTCTAATTGGGGGTAAAACCTAGAGTTTAAAGAACCAACAAGTAAGGTAAGTTTACTTCTCTTTTTCATCAATTTTTTCTGCTGTAAATTCATGGAAATTCGTTCTATACTTGTAAGAACTCACGGGACGGTGGTCGGAAGCCATGAGTTCGAGTTAGTCAATTGTAGCGAACTATTTTGTGTTGCTGTTGGGCTGCGTGTTTTACTACTGTTTTGTAGAGTTTTGGAGGAGTAAGGGTGTAGAGAAACACCATATATATGTAGGGTGGTGGTCTGGTCGTTCGTTATAAAATTTCCGGGCCGTTTGACACTACTACGGTGGTCGTCTTATGTATGAAGTGATTAGGTTGTGTGGACTGTTTTGGGAGGCTCAATATGATTATTATTTGGTGATTGTTTTAACTTGTGTGAAGTCATATATATAGGGGAGGTGCTGTCCGTTTCATCATAAAATATGTTATGGTTGATACATAACAGTTACGACGCTTAAAGGATAACGATAGTGTCATTTCTCTTATTGTAGATTATGGAGTCGTGACATTTGCATAGCTTGAGGTTGGGCAGTATATATACAAGGTATGTGAGGCTATCCCTTTCCTTCTTTTGCACGACTCCGATTATACATAATGCAATGAACGAGCTTCCAAAGGTACTCTATTCTTAGAAGCTAGCACTACTTACATTGTTTCCCTTCTTATGGAACAATTGATGTTGAGGTTGCTTCTCTTATTCTTATGTTATCAATGTTGTTGGTACTTCCTGATTCTTATAAGATTCTTAATGAAGAGTTAGTCTTATAACGTGTACGGAGAATATCAACCTTACGTCACTCCAAAAAGTTCAGAATATGATTCCAATGAGTCCTAAATGCATTATATATTTATGTGCATCTATTTTACTCTACCCAATCGCGCTATAGTCGGCAAGGTATGGCACCTATTGTGCAACCACATATCAGTTGGGTTTTACCGAGCTCCACGTGGCCGGGTACGTTTTGCAAGCCTACTATGGTCGGGTATGATATGATGATGATGTTGCCAACAGAGGCATATGTTTTAAAAGTTTATGTATATATATATGTATGTATCACGCATTTCATGTTAGTAGAACTTAGAGGTACCCAGATGTTAGAGGTTGTATATACTCTATCCATGTTTACATTACTATTCTTACTTATGCTTTCCTGCTTTACATACTTAGTACTTTATTCGTACTGACGTCCTTTTTATTTGTGGATGCTGCATGTCGTACTGCAGGTCCTGGTAGATAGGTAGACGTAGCTCCCCCACCACAGTAGGCTTCCCAGTTCAGCGGTTATTGGTAAGATCCTTTCTCCGGACTTGTCGTGGTCTTGGTATGCATTTTTGTTATTAGATATTACGGGTATGTCGGGGCCCTGTTCTGGCAATGTTGTATCACTTATGCTCCTTTAGAGGCTCATAGACAGGTGTCAACTCATGTATAGTTGGTATGCCTTGTTGGCTAAATTTTGTTGTATAGTCTTTCATGGCAGCGTTGTAGCTCGTACCTTATATGTAGTTTCTTAGTAGTCTTGTCATCCCATGTGATGTAGGTTCATTCCATTATCTTTCATTATTTATTGTTCATGATCCATATCTAAAATTTATATTGATCTCGTCGACCCTTAAAGATAATAAAGAAGGTTAGATAAAATGTACGTTGGTACTCGGCAAGTGTCGCCCGGGTGCTAGTCATGATCCTTCAGTTTGGGTCGTAACAAACTTGGTATCAGAGCAAGTCTGTCCTAGAGGTTGTCTATGAGCCGTTTCTAGTAGAGTCTTGATTATGGATGTGTAACTCGCCACATTTATAATCAGGAGACTACATGACATCTAGGGTTGTTACCTTCTCCCTGAATCTAGAGCGTGCGTAGAATTGAGTCTTTAGTGTTTGTATCTAATATTAACCTTATTTTCTTTCAGCGATGCCTTCGACTAGGAATCAAGCGATTAGTAGACTGCTTGATATAACTGCGGGAGAGGGTACGAGTTAGGTGCCTCAAGCCAGAGCAAGCCAAAGTGAGGCTCAAAGTGACATTCCGTATCATACCTCATCTACTCCGTCTCATCCAGAGGATATTAGGAGGCACCCAGCACCACCAGTTCCTCTGTCTGGTCCTACATACCAGGATATGCAGAGTGCGGTGCAGGTATTGACTAGCTTGGTAGCTGCTCAGGCTTAGAGGCAGAATACCTGTGATGTTGATAAACCAGATAGTACGAGAGTTTGTGATTTTATTAATCTAGACCCTCTAGTGTTTATCAGATCATACCCTAAGGAGGACCCGCAGACTTTTATTGACCAGATTCATCGTACACTGTGGGTTGTGCATGCTACAGATACAGAGGTAGTAGAGTTGGCTTCTTATTGGCTACGAGATTTGGCGGTTTTCTGGTATGATAGTTGGGAGAGATCCAGGGATCTGAACGCCCCTCCAGTTGTGTGGAAGGAATTTTCTAAGGCCTTTCTTCGTCGCTATTTGCCAGTTGAGATACGACGAGCTAGAGCTGATAAGTTCTTGAACCTTAAACAAGGTAATATGAGTGTGCGAGAGTATAGTAAGCACCAGCAAAGGGCAGATAGGGAGCAGGATAGGGGCCAACATAAGAGGGCGAGATTTGTAGGGTATTCTCATAACTTCAGAGATAGTGTTAGTCCCCACTCCTTGAGGAGTTCAACGCCACCTGTAGCTAGTGCTCCTCCATAATTTCAGAGGCCTCGGTATGATCGATTTATATATTCAGGTCCAGGTCAGAGTTCACAAGCATCAGGCTAGCAATATCATAGGGATACTAGTAAGACGAGACACCAATACCCCGTTGTGGTCAGTGCGGCAAGGCCCACTTTGGACTGTGCCGTCTAGGTTCTGATGCGTGCTATTCTTGCAGACATCATGGCCATATAATGCGAGATTGTCCTAACAAAGAAGGTGGTGGTATGGTCAAACTGGATCTGTGTCTGTTTCTTCCTCATTAGTTCGACCTCCAGCACGAGGTTTTCAGCAGCCGACAGGTCGTGGTAGAGGTAGAGGTGCAGTGCCGAGTTCGAGTGGTGCTCAAAATCGAACCTATGCTCTAGTAGGTCAACAGGATCTTGAGTCGTCTCAAGATGTTGTTACATGTATATTGTTTGTGTTTTCTTACGATGTATATGCGTTGATTGATCCGGGATCTACATTATCATATGTTACACCCTTTGTGGCTAATATGTTTGGTGTTGAACCTGAATTGATAAGTAAACCACTTGTGGTATCTACTCCTATAGGACATTCTGTGACTGCTAGAAGGTTATATATAGGTTGCACATTGATGATTTGTAGTTGTCAAACCTCGGCAAATTTATTTGAATTAGAAATGGTTGATTTCGATGTGATAATGGGAATGGACTGGTTAGCCTCATTCTATGCAAATTTTGATTGTCTTACGAAGATATTTAGGTTTCAATTTCCTGATGAACTTGTCATCGAGTGGAAAGGGAACATTTCTATGCCAAAATGTAGGTTTATTTCCAATCTTAAGGCAAGGAAGATGATCTCAAAAAGTTACATTTATCATCTCGTTCACGTTAGGGATGCGGAGGCGAAGCCGCCTACTCTACAATCCATCCCCGTGGTCAATGAATTTCCAAATGAAATCCCAGGTCTTCATCCTGAAAGGGAGATTGAGTTTAGCATTGATGTGTTTCCTGACACTCAACCCATATCTATTCCTCCAAACTGGATGGCCCCCGAAGAATTGCAAGAGTTGAAGGCGCAGTTGAAGGACTGTCTAGATAAAGGCTTTGTTAGGCCTAGCACTTCACCTTGGGGTGCGCCAGTCATATTCGTGCGGAAGAAAGACGGGTCGTTAAGGATGTGTATTGATTATCGACAGTTGAATAAGTTTACTATAAAGAACAAATACCCACTTCCAAGAATTGACGACCTATTTGACCAACTCTAGGGTGTCAAGTATTTCTCCAAAACCGACTTACATTCAGGGTATCATCAGGTGAGGGTTAAGGAGAAGGATATTCCAAAGACGGCCTTCCGGAAAAGATATGGGCACTTTGAGTTCTTGGTGATGTCGTTTGGGCTAAAAAATGCCCCAACATCTTTTATGGATCTCATGAATACTGTATTCAGGTTGTGTCTTGATATGTTCGTGATTGTATTCATTGATGACATTTTGGTGTATTCTCGTTCTGAGGCGGAACATGCAGGCCGCTTGCGGATAGTGTTACAGACACTTCAGGATCGTAAGTAATATGCTAAGCTCTCCAAATGTGAATTCTAGTTGAACTCAGTAGCATTCCTTGGCCATGTGATATCTGACGAGGGTATTAGTGTCAACACTCAAAAGATTGATGCAGTAAAGAATTGGCCGAGACCTAGAACACCATCAAAAGTCCGCAGCTTCCTGGGGCTAGCAGGATATTATAGGCAATTTGTAGAAGGGTTTTCCTCTATATCAGAACCATTGACTAAGTTAACACATAAAGTTACTAAGTTCCAGTGGTCTGACGCTTGTGAATGAAGTTTTCAGGAGTTAAAGAATCGATTGACATCTGCGCCAGTGCTCACTCTCCCAGAATGAACAAAAGGTTATGTGGTATATTGTGATGCCTGGGGTATAGGTTTGGAGTGCTTATTGATGAAACATGGGAAGGTGATTTCTTATGCATAAAGAAAATTGAAGAAGCAAGAAAAAAATTACCCGACCCATGATTTGGAATTGGCTGCAGTAATATATGCTTTGAAGATATAGCAGCACTACTTATAAGGCGTCCATGTTGACATCTGCACATATCACAAGAGTTTGCAATACATATTCAAGCAATAGGAGTTGAATTTGAGGCAGCGTAGGTAGCTTGAAGCCAATGTTGTGGCACACGTTCTCAGTCGTAAGTCAATGGGAAGCTTAGCATAAATTGAGGTAGGTAGACAGGAGTTGACTAAAGAGCTTCATCAGCTAGTCAATATGAGAATTAGATTGTTAGACTCTGATGATGGAGGGGTTACTGTACAGAATACATTAGAATCATCTTTGGTAGCCGAGGTAAAAGCCCGACAATATGAAAATCCTACCTTAGTACGATTGAGAGAGAGCATTCAACAGTGTAAAATTACGGCTTTTGAGATCGGATCAAATGGGGCACTAAGATACTAGGGTCGGTTATGTGTGCCTGATGTGGCAGGGTTAAGAGAGAAGACTATGATTGAGATTCATCAATCCTGATATTCCATCCATCCCGGCTCGACAAAGATGTATCATGATGTTAAGGAGCAGTATTGGTGGGATAACATGAAGAAGTCCACTGCAGAATTTGTAGCCCAGTGTCCTAATTGTCAGCAAGTTAAAATCGAACATCAGAAACCCAGTGGATTGCTTCAGAACATAGAGATTCCGACCTGGAAATGAGAGGTTATTACTATGGAC
The DNA here is from genome assembly GCA_005239505.1 of Nicotiana paniculata. Lineage (NCBI taxonomy): Eukaryota > Viridiplantae > Streptophyta > Magnoliopsida > Solanales > Solanaceae > Nicotiana > Nicotiana paniculata. The sequence goes on from ML325615.1 coordinate 11,330, forward strand.
TTCATTATTGGATTACCTCGCTCCTATCATAAGTTTGACTCCATATGGGTGATAGTTGATCGACTTACAAAATGCGCCCATTTTCTGCCAGTTAAGACAACTTACACAGCTCAAGATTATGTGAAGTTGTATATCAAGGAGATTGTTAGGCTTCATGGTGTGACGGTATCTATTATATCAGACAGAGGAGCGCAATTTGCAGCTAACTTTTGGAGGTCTTTTTAGAAAGGTTTAGGCACACACGTGAATCTCAGCACTGCATTCCATCCACAAATTGACGGACAGGCTAAACCTACAATTCAGACACTTGAAGATATGCTATGAGCATGTGTTCTGGATTTCAAGGGGAATTGGGATGACCATCTTCCACTCATAGAATTTTCCTACAATAATAGCTACCTTTCTAGTATTAAAATGGCCCCGTACGAGGCACTATATGGGAGGAGATGTAGATCACCACTTGGATGGTTCGAAGTCAGTGAAACATAAATATATGGGCCAAATTTGATTCGCCAAACCATTGAGAAGGTAAAATTGATACAAGAGCGGCTGAGGACAGCGCAAAGCAGGCAAAAGTCTTATTATGATGTCTGACGTCGTGATTTGAAGTTTGAGGTTGGTGATTGGGTATTCCTAAGGATCTTGCCGATGAAGGGTGTTATACGTTTTGGGATGAAGGCTAAGATGTATATCGGCCCGTACAAAATTCATCGACGAATTAGACAGGTTGCTAATGAGATAGAATTTCCCTCCGAATTGGAATTTGTCCACCCGGTATTCCATGTATCTATGTTGAGGAAGTGTATTGGAGACCCTTCTCGGGTTTTCCCTATCAAAGATGTACAATTTACAGAGGATCTATCATATGAAGAAGTGCCAATGGCTATATTAGATCGACAAGTCCGCAAGCTGAGAAAAAAGGATGTAGCTTCCGTCAAAGTATTGTGGAGGAACAAGAATAGGGAAGAAATTACATGGGAAGCAGAAGAGTACATGAAGTCAAAATACCCTTACTTGTTCCAGATTCAAGATAACGAGGATGTCGGGGGGACGCATGACGCATTAGAAGGTAAAATGGCTCTATGAGGTACGTATTAGCTTGAGAACACTCTTCCTTAAAACAAAATGGTGATATACAAATAATATACAGATCCATAATGCTTGGTATAGCCTTGTGAGACTATACGTTGGGTTTAACTACTTGTAACTTTGGCTAGTAGCTATTTTATAAGGGAAACTCGGCCGGAAATTTCCGTTGGAATCCATGATGAGTTAGGCTCCCCATATCCCCTTACATTCGAGGACGAATGTTCCTAAGGGGGTAGGGTGTTACAACCTATATTCACGTATGTTGGTTCATGCCATAAGTTAGTCGATGTAAATCTGAGAAGAGTAATTGAGACGATAAGAAGTTAATCCTATTGGTCTTAAATGATACAAGAGTGTATAAGGGTGATTAACAAGTATTAGAAGTTAAACGAATCAAGGATGTTGTAACCCGTATTTTTGGGTAAACCTGGGACTTCTTAATATTCTCAAGATGTTTTACTTTAAGGTATTTATAATATTCGTATCATAATTCTTGAAGTCAAACGAGTTATGAAACAAAAGTTGACAAAAAGTGTCGCAACTTATGTTCATAATTTTATTTAAACTTTAGGTCAAATGTCACTAAGCTTTTCTCTCAATTTAATTATAATTACGGGGCAATCCACCCTTCAAATTGAAGATCTATGAGTCTAGTTTCCAACGCATTAAACCATTTATGAATATGACATCGGAGTAGAGAGAAATAGGCATTGTTACGAGACTGCACAGGCTGCTAGGTGAAAAGTAGGTGTGTCACCTACTTGGTTAAATGAGAGGCCAAAAATAGGCAATTTCGGATCGGCTAAAGATCCCATTTAAAGTCTTATCTCCGGCAATATAACCCCCATTGTATATCACAAATAACCAGAACTAAACCCCTGCAACCTTCCTCCCAAAAATTATCCACAAACCCTAATTGATTTTCTCTCTCTTTCAAGTTCTAATTGGGGGTAAAACCTAGCGTTTAATGAAATAACAAGTAAGGTAAGTTTACTTCTCGTTTTCATCCATTTTTTCTGCTGTAAATTCATGTAAATGTTTTCTATACTAGTAAGAACTCACGGGACGCTTATCGAAAGCCGTGAGTTCGAGTTATTCAATTGTAGCGGACTGTTTTGTGGAATGTTTTGTGTTTCTCTTGGGCTTCGTTTTTTACTACTATTTTGAGGAGTTTTGGAGGAGGAAGGGTGTGGAGAAACTCCATATAGATGTATGGTGGTGGTCTGGTCGTTCGTTGTAACATTTCCGGGTCTTTTGACACTACTACGGTGGTCGACTTATGTATGAAGTGATTAGGTTGTGTGGACTATTTTGGGAGGATCAATATGGTTATTATTGATGTTGTTTGGGATGTTTGGTGATTTTATTGACTTTTGTGAAGTCATATATATAGAGGAGGTGTTGTCTGTTTCATAGTAAAATATGTTATGGTCGATACATAATAGTTATGACGCTTAAATGATAACACTAGTGTTGTTTCTCTTATTATAGATTAAGGAGTCATGACAATTGCATAGCTTGAGGTTGGGAAGTATATATACAAGGTATGCGAGGCTATCCCTTTTCTTCTTTTGCATGACTCTGATTATACATAATGCAATGAACGAGCTTCCAAAGATACTCTACTCTTAGAAGCTAGTAGTACTTACATTGTTTCCCTTCTTATGAAAAAATTGATGTTGGGGTTGCTTCTCTTATTATTATGTTATCAATGATGTTGGTACTTCCTGATTCTTATATTATTCTTGATGAAGAGTTAGTCCTAATAATGTGTACGGAGAATATTGACCTTACGTCACTCCGAAAGGTTCAGAATATGATTCCAATAAGTCCTACATACATTATATATATATATATATATATATATATGTGTGTGTGTGTGTGTGTGTATGTGTGTGTGTGTGTGTGTGTTTGTGTGTTTGTGTGTGTGTGTATTTTACTCTACCGAGCCGCGCTATAGTCGGCCGGGTATGGCACCTATTGTGCAACCATTGATCAGTTGGGTTTTACCGAGCTCCACGTGGCTGGGTACGTTTTACCGAACCTATTGCAGCCGGGTATGATATGATGATGATGTTGCCCACAGAGGCGTATGTTTTAAAAGTTTGTGTATATATATATGTATGTATCACGCTTTTCATGTCAGTATCCCTCAGAGGTACCCAGATGTTAGAGGTTGTATATACTCTATCCCTATTTACATTATTGTTCTTACGTATGCTTTCCTGCTTTACATACTCAGTACTTTATTCCTACTGACGCCCTTTTTATTTGTGGACGCTGCATGTTGTGCTACAGTTCCTTGTAGATAGGTAGACGCAGCTCCCCCACCACAGTAGGCTTCCCAGTTCAGCGGTTATTGGCAAAATCCTTTCTCCGGACTTGTCGTGGTCTAGGTATGCATTTTTGTTATTAGATATTATGGGATGTCAGGGCCCTGTTCCGGCAATGTTGTATCACTTATGCTCCTTTAGAGGATCATAGACAGGTATCGACTTATGTATAATTGGTATGCCTAGTTGGCTAATTTTTGTTGTATAGTCTTTCATGGAAGCGTTGTAGCTCGTACCTTATATGTAGTTTCTTAGTAGTCTTGTCATCCCATGTGATGTAGGTTCATTCCATTATATTTCATTTTTTATTGTTCATGATCCATATCTACCATTTATATTGATCTCGTCGAACCTTAAATATAATAAAGAAGGCTAGATAAAATGTACGTTGGTGCTTGGCAAGTATGGCTCGGGTGCTAGTCATGATCCTCCAGTTTGGGTTGTGACAGAACTATCTCCTTCTTCTGCTCCAATCCGGAGTAGGAGGGGTGGTAGACTAAGGATCTTGAGTTCTACACCTTCTAGGGGTTCTTCTTCTCCACGTAACATTACCCCTCCACCATCTTCTATGGTTAATGTTTCTTCATCTTCTTCTAGGGCTAGAGCTTCTAGATTTTCTTCTAAGAGTAGAGAATCTAAAGAACCACTTCGTGACCCGAAAGTTGATGAGATTGTTCCTGCTGAGTTTTCTTATGTAAAGGATAGTGAGGCCATAAGAAAACATCTTTCTTCCATGACATCTCATGATCGTGTTGATCTTTACCCTACTCAGATCACTAAGGGTTTAATTCCACTCGTGCGTAGAGATTGTTATTGGAAATATGACTTTCCAGTCTGAGTTCCCAATGAAAATAAGAGAATAACCTCTTACAAAACTGGTTATTCTTTTGTAAATACTTACCCCTTTATTTTAGGATTCAAGCCTCCTATCGACCCTGTCATTATCGAATTCTGTCAATTTTTTAATGTGTGCTTGGGACAAATCGGTCCTCTTATCTGGAGGGCATTAGCATGCCTTAGATATTTGGCCAACTTAGCTTTAGTTCCGTTTAGTTTTCATCATCTTATTCATCTCTATTCTCCTATGTTGTTCCGCCAAAGAGTTTTTACTCTTGCTGCTAGGAGTAAGAGAATTTTGGTTATCCCTGATGATGATTAAGATAGAGGTTGTTATGTCGAGTTTGTTGCTGTCCCTACAAAAGGTCTGGTAGGTGAAGAAAATCTCTCCTTCCCTAAGAAGTAGAACTTTGCACGTGAGTACAGTTTTGCTCACTTTCTTCATTATTTTTTATAGATTTTCAGTACCGTGACTATTTTTTTTTCTTTTTGCAGCGACCATGGGAACTGTCGAGGAGGTCTCCAGTATCCTTGGTTGGGTTAAAAAATTGTTGTTGATCGCTCCAATGGAAGAACGTTCTTGGAAGTACCTCTCGGCGAGGTTTGGTTGGAACGTGAAAACCCATGGTAGTTTTTTTTAACATTTTCTTTCTCTCCTTTTTAAGCTTCTCTAATCCCTTTTATTTGTTAGGGTTTCCCGCTCGTAGGGTCCCTACTTCTTCTGTATCTGCTTCAAAACTTTCTTTGGCCAAGGCCTAAGAAATTATAGTGAACTCCTCTTCATCAAAAAGGAAAGCAGGTGGGACTCGGACCTTGGATGATGAGTAAGAGTAGGAGGAAGGTTCACTTATTCGGAGGTCACGGAGAAGAAAGGTCATGTCTAACGACGAATCTGCTCCAATTATTTATCTACCTTTCGTGCCTGAGTCAAAGAATTCCGCCCCTGAAGATGCAACTCATTCCTCAACAATGAATCAATTTAACAGTCATCCCATCAAGGCTTTGGCACAGTTTCAGAGGAAGCGCCTCTTACTATTTTTCCTCCATCTGCTCCAGTGGAACTTCCGTTTTCCGCACCTGTTGCTATTTCTGCTCCCATGCATATTCCATCCGTGGCTCCTTTATCTACCCACAATTATGTGCCTTATATTGTCGAAGTAGGATCTAACAATAGTAGAGAGATGAAGCAAATTATGATAGAGGTTCCTGCGGGAGGTAGCCTCTTAAAGAAATCAGGTCAGGCGGATGTGTGGTTGAAGCCTCTGATAGGCCCGGCTGAGAAGTCTAAATTGGAAAGTCATAACTCCTTAACTTAGATGAATGAGATTGTACACTCGTCCTTAAAGGTATCCTTTATATCATTATTTTTTTTATCCTTTACCGTATCTTACTTCCCCTTTTGTGAAGATCATTCCTATTGGTACAAAATTGATGAAAAGAATCGTTCATACGGAGCAATTAATGAATGACTATCATACCGAGGTTGATAACTGGAAGGAGCAATTCTAGAGTCTTCTGCTTGGTAGGGAGGCAGTAGAGGAGGAGAAATGTACCTTGGAGTAGCAGGTCAGATTAATTGTAGCATAATTGTCCATCGAGAAGGCTTCATCAAGTCAAGCAGGCAAGGATAAGAACATCCTGGAGTCTTCATTTGCGGAGTAGCTTTCCCATGCTACTGAAGAGATAAGAAGCTTGAAAGCTTTGTTGGACCAGAAGGAGGCTTATGTTGGTGAACTTGTGCAATCACTTACCCAAACTCAAGAAGACCTCCGTGAATCTTCAAACAAGATTTAATTTCTGGAAAGATATCTTGCCCCTTTGCAGGCTTCTTATGAAACTGTCGCGGTTGAAAGAGATGAGTTGAGAGCTGATATTGAACAATGGGAGAAAGATTATGAAGCTCTTGAGGATAAGGCAGTTGTTGATGTGATTTGGGCTTATTTGAATGCCCGGCTTGATACATTGATAGAAATGGGCCAAGAAAATTTTGACTTACAAGTTAAAATTGCCAAAACCAAGGAGATGATTGAAAAGTCTCGGCAAAGGCAAAATTTTGCATCACCTGAAGTCGAAATTCCAATGGGTGATGAGATCATGCATGATGAAGCTGCTTCCCAAGCCTTGCCATCTCAAGCCGCTCCTCCTCCTGATGAAGATAACCCCCCAGTGTCTAGTGAAAGTGTTTATCAACCCTTTTTTTTCTTTTGGATCAATTGGCGGTGTAACGACCCGATCAGTCGTTCCGAGAGTCTTAGCCCGTTTTCCCCGTTTCTGCTTCATTATATGTAGTTCATCTCTTTCATGTTGTGTTAGGTTTATTGTTTCGGGTTCGGCGTGATTGTGTAGAGAAATGAGACACTTAGCGTGTCATTATTATGGATCGGGCTGCACGCTGCAACGGGTTATTATTATGGATCGAGTTGCATGCCGCAGCGGGTTACTATTATGGATTGGGCTACACGCCGCAGCAGGTCATTATATAGATTGGATTTACGCTTTTGGATACTCTTACATGAAATTTGAGTTATTTAATTAAACACCATATTAAATTATAAATAAATGAACTAGAACGATGCTTGCGTTAAAACTCAATTGTAAGAATATGTAACTTTATACTAACTTTATTGTTTTTTGAACTAATAGGATCCTAACCACATTCAATTAATCTGCCTTACCATAATTATATGAGTCAATTCTAAAACTATTCAAAGTAAGTAAAACTAAATTACCCCAAACTTATCACTAACTTAGTTACCATGATGCTAGTTCAATGGCGAAGAATTTTTTTTTTTTTAAATCCTAAATGGAGAATAAAGACATAACAGATATGCAAAGAATTACAAAAATAAAGAAAATAACTAGAATTGGCAGGAATGAACTCACACATTAACTAGGATTTAACCCAAGAAGTATTTTGTTTTTTGAAAAAATTTAAACAATTTATATCAATTAACTATGACTTAAACTTTTCATGAAAATTATAGCAAGATAATAGATTCGAACTAAAATTTAAAAGTTAGGAACATACAAAAATATAAATTGCAAAACATACACACATTAACAATAAGAAGAGAAGAAGAAACAAACATCACTTAAGACACAAATAAAAGTGAAGTAACAATTAAACTTCATGAACTAACATCATACATTCAAAAATACGTTACATTAAACTAGCAGAAGAACATAATTATTACCTTTTATGAAACTTCCAAAGGGAAAAGGTAACAACTATAATCTACTCGCTTGAATCCGCGAACTCAAAATCTGAAATGACGCTTCAATTTCCGACTCCAAACAAAGCAACTCCACTGAATAAATATATTTTAAAAGCCAACTTTTTACTCTAAAAGAAAAGTGTTATTTTTTCTTTGTTGCTGATTTTTCTCTCTATGTGATTGCCTTCTTTCTTTTTCTCTTACTCAATTCACTCGTCTTTTTCTTTTCTCTGTCTTCCTCCCTCTCTTTCTCGTTGTTACTTCCTCCCCCCTTTTTCCGTCCTTCTTTCTTTTTGTCCCTCTCTTTTTTTTGTCCGTTCTTTTTTTTTTCTATATATAATATTGTGTGTGTATATGAGATTAGATTAAGGGGATAGTTGGAATGTGAGGGGTGAATGTGTGAGTGTGAAGAGTGGGGAGTTAGGCTTGAAAAGTGGGGATAATGGGATTAATAAAAATAAAATTACAAAAAAATTAATAAAATAAAAAATAAAAAATCTGATTTAAAAAGAATACTTTATCTATTAAAGTTCTTTTTTTTTTGTGAAAGATAAATTAAATTATAAAAATAAGAAGATTAAACAAAAATTTCTTATATTATAGGAAAATTAAATATTTACATATACTTTAAATGATACTAAGAAAGATCCTATAGCTTACTTAATAACATTATGATTAAAAGGAATCCCATATATATATATATATATATATATATACACATACATAAATACATATATATATATATATATATATATATGTGTGTGTGTGTGTGTGTGTGTGTGTGTGTGTGTGGAAATAAAATTTGTACTCTAAGAATGTGACTAATTTTTTTAAAATAAAATCTATTAAGAGTAAGATAAAAGTTTAAAACATCAAGATTAGACCTAAAAGGAATATTTACACTAAAATAGTATAGGATTTGGATGTGGTCAAAAATTGGTTGTTCACAGCGAGTATATTGGAGGACCTCTCATGTAGTTTAGTTGTGGAGGGAAGTGGACCTCCTTGTTGTGTTATAAGTGTTTAGTGATGTTGTTGGGCTGACCAATGCCCCAGTAGCGTCCATATATTTGATTAACAGTGTATTTCAGTAGTAATTGCACTCATTCGTTATTCTATTCATTGATAGCATCCTGGCATACTCTCGTAGTTAGGGGTAGCATACTCAACATTTGAGGATGGTATTATAAGGTTAAAGGGAGGAGACGCTCTATACAATGTTCTTCAAGTGTGAATTTTTGGCTCAGATCAGTTGCATTCTCGGGACACGTGGTGTCCGGTGAGGGTATCCATGTGATCTGACGAGTGTGGGTAGAGCTTCCAGAAGCTCAAGATTTCTTTGACCACAGCTCCAGTGTTAGTTTTGCCATCAGCTTCAGGTTCTTATACCGCATATTGTGATGCCTTGAGGGTAGGCATTCGTTGTGTTTAGATGCAGAAGGATAAAGTGATTGTGTAATAGCTATGATGTTTGGAAGGGTATAGAGAGAGATCAGTTTGAGGCTAAGCATGCAGGGTTGTCTCCCGCGGGGTGTCCTGAGGTTGTGTGATACTTAGGTGATTCTGTGGCAAGTCCTCTTTTATCTGAAATTGATATATGTTGCAATTTTAGTTTAGATCGCTTGTGGAAGTTGGCATGACTATTACAATGGTGAATACGAGATTTGCATACGGTGTGGAATATCAGATGGTTTGTGTCATATGAGCTTATGAAGGATTTAGTTGAATTTCACTGCAGTATGGTGACAATTATAGCATATGGGAATTGTGAGTTATTGTTTGTCTTGGTCGTTGGCTTTGAGCCAAGTGGGGGAAGCTGTTAATGATAAGTTGATTGCACGATCATGTGGTGTATTGGTTTCAGTTCGAGGTATATTGGCGGATCAGTTATGATCTGCAGAGGTGGAGTCTGGGAATGACTCGAGTGATGGGAATTTTTTATACAGGTTGTAGGTTACTCTGTGGGTAAAGGGATTTTATTGAATGATTGAGTTGTAGTTGAAAAAGGTATAGTGTGTGCATTGTAGGAATTTTGCTTGTTGCTTCGAATGTGTGGACTACTTCCTAGTATGTTGGTGTGTAAATGGGGTCCGGTCATTTCATCTGTTTGATTAGTTTAATTGAGATTTGTGTTGAGTGGATGACTCTCGAGAATGGTTCTGATTGATTCAAGGTTATACGTAACAATTGGGAATTTTCAAGATGTGCATTTGGCTAGAACTGAGATTTGCGTTAGAGGGTGTCAGGACTTTTTCCATTTCTACATTTTCATGGGCTCTACATATCAGTATCACGAAAGTGAAGGTAATGTCTTCAGATTCGCATTAAGTCTCTTCGTGGTAAGTATTTTTAATATGGTACTTTTAGGGATATTTGATAGGATATTCAGCGGCTTACGATCCTTAGATGGTACGGTCTTATGCTTGGGTCACGCGTGGTGTGTCTAGGTTGAGAATTGCGGTATTATGGAAAAGAGAAGTATTAATTTGAAGGTAAGTCAGAAGGTACTTGCATAAATAGGACAACTTTGTAGTAGGTCGGACCGGCATGGTAAGGGATATGATTAGTTCCTTGGGTGGTAATGAGGCAATGAGTTTTTACAGGTGTTTCTTAGCAATGCTCTTGGATTTTTGGTGGCCTGGGTAGCTTGGTTGAGTTAGAAGGATTCAGTCCTGACGGTTTGGTGTTCTACAAATAGGATTCAGATAGTTCCTGATGGGTTCTACCACGGTTAGAGATGTATATTTTCTACTGTCGTGAGGTGCAAGTGATGTATAGTGATTTTGCGTCTAAATGGGATCAAATGGAAAGTTCTTGGCTAGTTGGGTACGTAGTAGCTTGTGGCTCGAAAGGGATCAAGAAGTTCTCATATTTATCATAGGATGGCGTGGTATATGCGATATGTTGTGTAGGGTTGAGATTTGCATGTGTGAGGTCACGGTTCAAATCTGGAAGGAAGGTCATAAATTCTTAGGCAGCATGGACAGTTTCAGATGACTAGGTAAATGATATCACTACTTGGTGCGGCTTAATGAGGGTATACATTTCAGAAAGAGTAATGTGTTTGAGTTAAGGGTACTTCAATAGTATCGCGGCGCTCTCTTGTTGGATCGACTGTTGATATTCAAGTTTTCTTGGTGGCATAAAAGAATTATAGGAGTGTCCCTCGTGGAATTATTCAGTATTAGAGGTGTGTGTTCGAGCGGTGGAGTTGGGATCATGTTTGGTAAGTCGTGCGCTTCATGGACTTCGAGGCTGAGAGTTCTAATAAATATATTATTTTGTGGTTGTGGACTGTGAGGATGCTAGCAAAGCTAGTCTGATGTTAGTAAATTCCATGATTCAGTCATTGTGAATCTTCGGAGAGTCATCTATATTTTATGGGTGACTAGAGTTGATTTAGGGTTATTGGTAGGCCCAGTATGAGTGTGTGTTCTGTACCAGCTTGGAATTGTTGGCTCTGAAATTCTATTGTTGAGGGATGTACCATTCGATTGTCATTGAGTTTATTCATATTCCAGAGAGATCTATGAGTTACCCTTCGGTGTTGCAAGAAATGGTGATTGTTAGTTATATGCACATATGGTGCGGATTTATTTGGGATTTGTTGCAGGATTGGGGCATATCGGTTATGTTCTTTCGGGTTCGTGTGGCGTGGTATCGTCCGATTCCTCCAGATTATGACAATGCACCTTGAGTACTTGAAGTCGAATTGCGCATGGTTATTGATTTTGAGCAAGGTGGTTTGAAGTATTTCATGTTGACCAGCATTTGGATGGGATCACACATTGTAGCAGAGTTATGTAGAGGTATGATCCTTGGTGTCAGATTCGTGTGTTTTGACATGCGACATGTGCCAGGATTGTAGCACGGTGTTGTGATGGTAATTGTTGATAGCATGATAGTACTCTCATGTGAATCTTTTCTATGATTTGAGCTCGTGGGATGTTGCTAGTTTCTACGTGTTTCTTTCATCATCGGCAGCATATGTAAGTGTTAGAGCGGTGAATTGCTTGATGAGAGGTTATGTGCCGGTATTGGGGTTTTTGAGCAGCTATTATGATTATGAGTTATCGCTATGAGTGTTCGAGTCATGTGGTATATTATGTAATTACATCTTGGGTTACAGATAAACTTTGAGGCCTTCATTAGGCCCAAATAAAACTGGGAACCAGGCCTTTAAACCAATAAACTTTGAGGCTCATTTCATAGGTGCAACATAGCTAAATACGAGTGATTCACTCATAACACATATAGCACCAGGTTTCTAGTGTGTCAAAGTTTCCAAGGGCCTCAGGGACCCAGGGCAGTGCTTACACCAAAACCAAATATTCATAAGAGATTGTAACTAGTTCTGTAACGACCCGGCCGGTCATTCTGAGAATTTAACCTCCGTTCTGTGGCATAAGGTCTTGAACAGATTCACATTGTGTATATTGACATGTGTGCATGGTTGGATTCAATTACCGGAGGATTCAGAGTCGAATTGGAACAAAATTTTTTATTTGGAAGCTTAAGCGGTCCATTTTGGCCAGAATTTGATATTATGTTTAAAAGGCTCTAGAACAAGTTATGGATGATGTCAGCAGCTTCGTATGGTGATTTTTGGCTTAGGAGCGCGTCCATAATGTGTTTTAGATGTCCGTATAGGCTCGGATTGGTGAAATTGGAAATTTGGATATTTTCGGTCATCAGTGGAAAATGTGATATCAGGGTCGGAATGGAATTCCAGGAGCTGGGATAGGTTCGTAGCATCATTTTTGCATTGTGTGCAAAATTTCAGGTCATTCAGACATGGTTTGGTTGGTTTCGGCATCGTTGGCAAATTTTGGAAGTTTAGAAATCCTTAGGCTTGAATTCGGTGTTTTGGTGTTGTTTTGGGTGTTCCGAAGATTTGACTAAGTTCGTGTATTGGTATGTGACCTATGGGTGTAATTGGTTGAAGTCTTTAGGGGCTAGGGACGATTTCGGATGGTCAACGAAAAGTTTAAAGTTTTAAAATGCAGCTGGTGCTGCTGTTCTGGTGTGGCCACACCTGCGGATAGGGAACCGCAGGTGCGAGCTTCGCAGGTGCGGAAAAGATGCGCAGGTGCAAGAGGAATCGGATTGGGCAGCCTCTGCAGGTGCAGAATATTGTAACGCACGTGCGGTCCCTGCGAAAGCCGTTTCTGAGTGCAGAAGCGAGAAGGAGTGCAGATGCGGTTGTAGTCACGCACCTGCAATTTGCACAAATGCGGTTAAGTGGTCACAGGAGTGGGTGCCCTGGGCAGATTCTTATAAACGAGGGTTAGCTATTTTTCTTCATATTTTTATATTTGGACTTCGGATTTTGGTAGCGACTTTGGGGATTTTAAAGCTAATCGAATGGGTAAGTGTTCCTCACTTAGAATTAAATATATTCCATGAATTAGTCCTTGTTTTATCATTTAAATTGTGTTTTTAGTTAGGGAAAATATTGGTTTTTGAAGAAAATTTTAAAAACAAAATTTCATAATTTGAGGTACGAAATAGTATCGGAACTTGGTTATTCTATATGGTTGAACTCATTTTGGAATGGGAATAAAATTTATCGGGTTTCGAGGTACAAGCTTGGGGGCCGAGTTTTGGGCCGATTTTTGAATTCTTTTAAAGATTTAGACTTTGTTACCCAGAATAGTTAATTATAAGTTTTATGTGTGTTTTGAAGTTGTTCTAGTTGGATTTGAGCCGTCCGGAGGCCATTTCACCCGAGAAGCCCATTTTAGAGTGTCGGGTTGTCATCTTTAAGGTAAATATCTTGCCTAACCTTTTGTGGGGGAATTACTCCTTAGGATTCGAGTCTTCTATGTTGATTGTAGCCCGTGTACGCGAGGTGACGAGTGCGTGCTCGGGCTTATTTTTGGAAGGTTGGCCTTTTAGGGTTCTTATGTCCTTATATTCCATGTGTAGGAAGTTGTATCTGTTAAGACTGAGTTCCTGATTACTATTCTCTTCTCTACCTGCTTAAATTAGAATTTCTTGCTTTTAGATTCACCCTATTGCCTAATTGACTTAACTGAAGATTTTACCACTCTTTTCGTCATACTAAATTTCATTTAAAAATGCATATTTAACTGGAATTAGTACTATTTCATCCTATAATTTCTTAGTCTTAATTGGAGTTGTGACTATATTTTACTTCTTACCCTCATTTGAATTGCTGAATATCTCTCATAATTGCTCAACCTCATAAGGAGTTTAGATAACCTATATATCTGTCGACTTGCCTTTAAATTTGAGTTATTTGACTTGTGTTTGGTTCTTGTTGTTGACTTGAATATTTTGGATTCGTGGTTACGTCCTGTTTTTCCCTGGTTAAGCTGTTCTCTTTACACTTAGCATTCTTTACCGTGATTATTCCTTGTGAACGAGTTCTGCTGTCTCCTTGTGATTTAAAGTCCTTGTATTGATTTACATGTCGTACATTGTATTAATTTCATTGTTTCTTTGTAATTGATGTGGTGATGTATGAGTTCTTCTGTCGTGCTATAATTGTTGTCATTGTTGGTTGAACTGCATATTTAAATTGGTACTACGGACGTATTCCGGGAGATCCCCTGCACTGCATATTTACTTTGGGGACTATGGACGTATTCTGGGAGATCCCCCCTGCACTGCATATTTACTTGGGGCACTACAGACGTTTTCTGGGAGATCCCAATTGCACTGCATATTTACTTTTGGGACTACGGCTGTATTCTGGGAGACCCCCCCCCCCCCCCCCNGGGACTACAAATGTATTATGGGATATCCCCCTGTAGTGCATATTTATTTTGGGACTACAGACCTATTTCGGGAGATCCCCCAGCACTGAATATTTACTTTGGGATTACGGACGGATTCCGGGAGATCCCCATGTACTGCATAATAAGTTCGGAACTATAGGATGGGATCCCTGTAGATTTCCACTGTTGATATACTTGTGTTTGGATCTATTAATCTTCTACGTTTAGGCGTTACAGAGTGACCTATAATCGAAGGATATTTACTTGAAAAATGTACCTTTTGAAAGGTATTTTTGAAAAGTATAGTTGAAAAGCATTTTGCTTGAAGAAAAACTGTGTTTGAAAGAAATTTATTGGGAAAAGTATATTTTGAAAAGCTTCTATCTTGACGGAACTATGCTTGAAGATTATCTTTCTGCAAAGTATATATATATATATATATATATATATTCGGAGGAAGTATATTTCAAAGAAATTTTCTATTTGAAATGATTATATTTTAAAGCTTTCAATACAAACCTACGGGTGCAAGTTTACACTTGAAGATTTGACCAATTAATTTGGCTTGTGGCTAAGGCCTGATGTTGGAACTATTGCAGTGCTGAGTTACTACTTGCCCTTACTTTATTGTGATTTCCGAATTTGGGATGTGTTCCCATCCACTCTTAGTGTGTTATTTTGGTGTACCATTGTTGTTTGCCATTTTTCCTTCCTTATTGTAGTTGTTATGTTGTTAGCCAAATTGTGTAGATATTAGAAAGATGTTATGTTTCCGTTATTTCTGTACTTATGCCTGTTTAGCTTATTATACTAGTGGGTGTCTTGACTAGTCCTCGTCACTACTTCACCGAGGTTAGTCTTGATACTTACTGCGCACCGCTGTGGTGTGCTCGTTCTACACTTCTGCACATATTTTTGTGCAGATCCAGGTATTGATCGTTAGTAGTTGTGGGGATCCTTGCAGAGGAGACTAAAGGTAAAACTGCCACCGCATTCGCAGGCTTTGGAGTCACCTTCTTACCTTGTTTCAACTGTTTTTACTCATTTCTAAACAGTTGTATTTAGAAGTGTAGTTTGACTTGTATTAGCGGTTTTGGGGAAATTGTAAATTCTGTAAATATTTCTATATCAAGACTGTTAGTGTTCCTTTATTATTATTGTTGTTATTAAATAAATGTTAGGCTTACCTAGTCCCTAAGACAAGGTGCCATCACGATACCGAACAAAGGGAAAATTGGGTCATGACAAGTTGGTATTAGAGGTCTAGGTTCCTAGTTGATACAAGTCATAAGCAAATTTAGTAGAGTCTTGCGGATTGGTACGGAGATGTCTGTACTTATCACCGAGAGACTATGGAACTATTAGGAAAATTTCACTTCCTTCATCCCTATCGTGCGAGTTCATTGACCTTGAAGTCTGAAATTTATCATTTCATTCTCTCCCAGATGGTGAGGACACGAGCTGCAGTTCCTGATGATGTAACCCCCAAGACAAATGTCGCTAGAGTCAGAGGCAGAGGTCGACGAGGAGCAGGTGCCCCAGTTAGGGCACCTACCAGGGCATCTGTTAAGGAGCCACCAGTATTCCCAGTTAGGGGGCAGGTACCAGAGGCGCCTGTTGTTACCCCCGGACTTCAGGAGACCTTGACACAGTTCCTGAGTATAATTAGTACATTGACTCATGTGGGATTGATTCCAAGTGCACCAGCTACTTCACAGACCGGGGAAGGAGCTCAGACCCCCGCCGCCTACACTCCAGAGCAGCGAGATCATAGTGGTAAGATTCTAGGTATCATGGCAGCACAGCATGTGGTTCCATCTCATCTCGTGGTTAGGGCAGCAGCATCTGAGGAAGAACAACTCATACTTGAGAGGTACAAATAGTACCACCATGCTACCTTCAGTGGATTAACGACAAATGATGCCCAGGTTTTCCTAGAGGAGTATCACCGCATTCTTCGTACTACGGGTATTGTGGAGACGAGCGGGATTGCTTTTGTCACATATCAGCTCAAAGGAGTGGCTTGTCAATGGTGGCAATCATATGAGTTGGATAGCCCAGTCAAGTCAGCTTCACTTACATCGGGTAAGTTTTCAGAGATGTTCTTAAGGGAGTTTTCACCTTAGTCCTCCGAGAGGCATGGTGCGCGGAGTAGTTGCGTTAGGGCACTATGTCAGTATTAGAGTATGCCATCAGATTTATTGAGTTGGCCAGATATGCACCTCACTGGTTGCTACAGATAAGGGACGAGTGCGTAGATTCATTGAGGGTATCAGGCACGATATTCGGTTCAGCATGGCTCGATAGTTGGAGTCGGATGCCTCGTTCCAGCAAGTAGTAGGGATCGCTCGCCGGTTAGAGGGCGTGTGGGATCGGGAGCGAGAGGACTGATGAGATCAGGAGAGAGAGTATAGGGAAGCGAGGAGGCCTCATAGACCAGAGAAATATAATGGTCCTTATTATGGAGATAGGGTACCACACGGTAGAGGTTTTGTGGGTAAGCTAATTCAGTTTGCATCACCGGCTTCGCATGGGGTTTCAGGTACTCAAGGGTCTCAAAGTACTCGTATTGCATAGTTTCCACAGCCACATCAGTAGAGAGGGTATTTTGAGTGTGGAGATACTCATCATAAGGTGAGAGATTGTCCCAGGATTCAGACAGGTGTGTCACAGCAGGGTATTCAGGTGACTAGAGGGCGTCCAAGAGGGGGAGGCCCGGCCTATTGATGTGTTTCATATAGTAGGCTGAGGGCCGTTCTGCTAGATATTATCATACATGTATGTTTGATCTGTTACAGAGGGGTACCATTTGTATTTCATTATAGTTCTGCTGGTTGGGACGAATTCCTTATTTGTTGCTTCATTTATGACTGAGTTTCATGCTTTACACTCTATTTTCATCTTTGCTCATATGGGGAGATTCTATGAGTGGTAACTCATGTCTATCATTTTTTTTATTCATCATTGAGAGTGGTGAGACTAGGAGTGAGCCCTTGTGGGCAGATGGTAAGCTTGATGTGATTTTCCCTGGGTATTTTGGTTACGAGTTGTGGAGTTCAGCGAGTGTTGTGATTTGTTGGCAGAGCTGAGTTAGTGGAAGATTTCAATTGGTATGGTGTGTGTCTGTGTGTGTGTGTGTATATATATATATATATATATATATATATATATTTCGATATGTGATTTAGAGTTGAGGGCGTGGCCCTCATGTTCTTGTGTGATTTGATATGTTTGAACTGGGCTGAGTACCGCGGTGAAAATTATATCAGGATGGGATCCTTGTGATTTGTTTATATGCTTTAATTCTTTCCTCGTATATTGGTTGTGGGTCAGTACTGATAGAGAGTTGTACCTGTCGGGCCTGTTTGATAGTTTTCTTATGTGTTTCTCTTTTCATATTCAGTCATTTTCGTTCGGTGCTTCTTGAGATTTAGCTTGTGGGGTGTGTATCTGGTGGTGTTAGTTGTGGCTTGGTGATCGGGGTGTTTAATTATGAGTTCTTTGTGGTTATTGCTTCATCGTTAGTGTTGTGGAGGGTTGAAATAGAGTTCTTTCAGATATGAGGCTAATTGCTAGTGTTGGGTTGATTTCAGGCAGCTATTGTGACAAGAAGTGTTATTAAGGGCCTATGTGTGGTGTATTATGTGGTGTGGTCGTACCTTGTGGGTGTAGGCATCAGTTGATGCAGCTGGTTGGGACTGATACCGGTTATGGAGTTAGAATCGGGACTTTTGTAAATGAATAGAAGATGAGAATTTGGGGTTTGGACTTCTCGGAGTTGGTAGAAATGCTAAATTACAGTTGTTATGGGTTCGTCAGTCTTATGTAGATTGGAGTGAAGTGGGATCACCCGCTGGTGTATGTTGGAAATGTAAATTCAGTGGTTTGAAGATTTTGAGGTGGTCCTTGGCACATTCGAGGATGAACGTTTGTTTAGAGAGGGGGAGAATGTAACGACCCGACTAGTAGCTGTGTGGATCCTTGCATAGGAGACTCAAGGTAAAACATGCTGCCACATTCGCAGGCTTTGGAGTTACCTTCTTACCTTGTTTCAACTGTTTTTACTCATTTCCAAACAGTTGTATTTAGAAGTGTAGTTTGACTTGTATTACCGATTTTGGGGAAATTGTAAATTCTTTAAATATTTCTATATAGAGACTGTTAGTTTTCTTTTATTATTATTGTTATTGTTAAACAAATGTTAGTCTTACCTAATCCCTAAGACTAGGTGCCATCACGATACTCAACAGATGGAAAATTGGGTCGTGACAAGTTCCCAGTGTGTCAAAGTTAACATGAGTCTCATATGGACCATGATCAGTTCTCCCTCTGGGGTGGTTGAGGGTAGAGCCTAAAGGACTAAGCGTGGATGTTTAAAAGAGTTTCGGCAAAAAGGAAGTACGGACAAATATTAAAACAGTACTGATTTCAGAAGAAAGAAAATTCAAAACACAGAATTGCCTTCAGCAAGACAAGAAAGGTGTGTAAAGTACATAGTTTCAAATAGGTTAATTCAGAAAAGAGACTAATTATACTAAGTGAGCATGCTGATATTTAGGACAACCATTATTTAATCACAAAAGCATTTAGAAGCATTGTTAAGGCAAACAGTTATGTTGAACAAGTTGGGCAGGTGTAACGACCTAACCAGTCGTTCCGCGAGTTTAGCCTCATTTCCCCTGTTTCTGCTTCATTAAATGTGTTTTAGCTTCATTATTTTATTTTACATTGGTTGGCTCGGGTTCGGAGAAATTTTTTGAGAGAAATGAGGCACTTAGTCTCTTAGCTGGGCTTAATAGTTCAAAAAGTAAATTGGGAGTTGACTTAGTGGTAAACGACCTCGGAATGTGGATTTTATGGCTCGGATAGATTCTTGAGGTGATTTGGGACATAGGAGTGTGTTCGGAATGAAGTTTTGATATCCGAAGTAGAATTAGGCTTGAATTGGCGAAAATTAGTTTTTGGCAATTTCCGGTCGGCAGTGGAAAATAGGCTATCGGGGTCGGAATGGAATTCCGGAAGTTGGAACAGGTTTGTAATGTCATTTTTTATATATGTGCAAATGTTTAGGTCAATCGAATGTGTTTTGGATGGTTTTGACATCTTTGGCGAAATTTCAAAGCTCATGGGCTTGAATTTGATGTGATTTTGGTGTTTATGCTTTGATTTTGGTGTTTCAAAGGATCTACTAAGTTTGAATGATGTTATGGGGTGTGTTGGTAGGATTGGTTGAGGTCCCCGGGAGCATTTCGGGTGGTTAACGGAGTGTGTTTGGTCTTTAAAGGACTGTTGTTGCTGTTGTGTTTTCTTGATCTGGATTCCTTGAATGCGATCGCAATGGTGAGGCTGCGATTGCATAGAGTTGGTTGGTGAGGCAACAAAAATTGTGTTCTACGATCGTAATGTATGGTCCACGATCTCTTAGTGGGAGGAGGCAGAACAGTGCGGTCGCGTGAGGCTTGTTGGCGATTGCACTGTGTGGGCGCGTGTGGCAATGAGGTGATGGAGTTGCTCTATGCGATCGCATAGAGCTGGTCGCGATCATAGGTGTTTTTGCGATAGCATAGGATTAGTTTGGTTGGGCAGCATTTTGTTCTTCGCGATCGCGTGCCTTTTCCGTGATCGCACTGAGTAAAAGTCTGGGCAGGCAGTTTAAGTTCTAATTACGGGGGTTCTTGGCCATAAATCATTTTGCTATTTGAGAGCTTGGGGGAAGGAAATTTTGGATGAGATTTTTAGTGGGATTCTTGTAGTAAGTGTTCTTCAATCATTTTTGGTTTAATTTCATGAATTTGTCTTGATTTTCACCATGCAATTTGAGGAATTAATTAGAGAATTTGGGAAAAATGGGAGGATGGATTTGGAAAACTCTTTTGGTAATTTGAGGGGGCAATTGTGGTCCGATTTTGATGTTCTTAGTATGTACGAACTCGTGGGAGGATAAGGGTTCTTGTGATGTAATTTTTATTGTATTCCGAGACGTGGGCCCAGGGCTCGGGTTTGGCCGAATTTCGAGAATTGTGTCTAAATTAATAGTTTTCGATTGGGTTTTGTTCCGTTAGCGTATATTGATGATGTTAATCTGGTTTTGATTATATTTGGAGCATTTGGGAGTCAATTTGAGGGGCAAGAGCATCACAGATTAGTAATGTGGCCCAGTAGAGGTAAGTAATGGTTATAAATCTTGTCCTGAGGGTATGAAACCTCGGACTTCATATTTCTCACTGTTTTTAGAATGGCGCACATATCGGATGACAAGTATGTGGCGCACACTCATTTTGGATTGGACTTGGTCCTCTCCACGACAACTATTGAGTTGCGCATTTTACTCTAAATCATATGTTAAATTTCGTTCTAAAGACTATTGCTATATTTGGGCTATAAGCCATGTTTGCGGCCTCGTGCCGACTCGTTTAGACCCCTTGAGGACTTTTTACTGCTATTTCCTCACTATTGATTTATGATTTACACTCAATCATGTTGTGCTTAACTGTTTTCGAAACACTACCTTATTTACACTATTTTGAGTTATAAAATGATGTTTTGGATCGAGTACCCCATTTTATTGATACGCCCGAGGGGCTTTTGAGAGGTTCTGGCTGAGTGAGGCCGAGGGCCTGATTGTGAGGATATGATACACCACGAGGTGGCTTGATAATAGCGCTTGGGCTGAAGGAGCCTCTCCGGAGACTGTACACACCCTCAGTGACCGCAGGTACCTACTAAGTGCCAAGTGCCGAGGGACGAATGATTGGGAGGCATGAGTGACTGTGAGGTATGCCTGAGGGGCTGATTATGAGTGATTGGGAGGTATGCCCGAGGGGCTGATTATGAGTGACTGTGAGGCATGCCCGAGGGGCAGGGTCTGATAGATGTTTTTCCCTGAGGGTCTACTTATGATTTTACCACTTTTACTCTGAACTTATGAAATATGTTTCGCCCGAGGGGCCTTTTTATGACTTTTATTTTTTTTACACTAAACTCCTTGAACGTTATGTTGAAACTACTGGTAAGTATATTTCCAAATGATTTTACTGAAATCTGCTTTTAAGCGTGATGATTTAATGTATACATTGTTGGAAAAAAAGGCTGTGCTTATTGTGAAATGATGATTTGATTTATGTATTTCTTACTGCTCTGGCTTGATTTATTTTCATTTATACTAAGTTTGCATGCTCACATTACTCCCTACACCTTGTGTGCAGATCCAGGTGTTAGGGCGGAGTGAGCTGTGTATCTGTTCCAGAGGTTTTTCGGAGATTTGCGAGGTAGCTGCACGCATCCACAGTCCTGCTCTCCCTCCTGCTTAATTATAGAGTTTATTTATTTTTGAATTGTATATTTTCTGTAGATGCTTATGACCGGTGACTCTGGTATCTCGAGGGTTGTATTTAATATTCTGTTTAGCTTTAACTGTTTCAAAAATGTTTAAAGGAAATCTTTACGGGTTATCAGTTTAGTAAAGATATAAATGGAAGCTTATTTTGATTTGAGTGTATTTTTGGTTGGCCTAGTTCCACGATAGGCGTCATCACGACTGACTTAGATTTGGGGACGTGACAAGTTGGTATCAGAGCGCTAGGTTACATAGAACTCACTGGTCATGAGCAGGTTTAGTAGAGTCTTGGGAATCGGTACGGAGACGTCTGCACTTATCTTCGATAGGCTGCAGAACCCTTACGAAAATCTCACATTCTTGAATTCTTGTCGTGCGAATCCATTTCATTCAACCAAGAGCGTAACTCTTGAATTCCTTCCATATATTCGAACGCGCTCGAGAGCGCTTGGTATTAGGATTGCATCGATGGCTTGTGACTTCCATGGATGAGATGTGATTTTGGCATGTTGGTAATGAGCCACTCTGAAGGACTTGAGGCTGGATTCATTCTGTGGCTTGATCTTGAGGTTTAGATTGTGTGAGTCATGCACTTGGGGACTTATATGTCCGTTTGTGTTCTTATTGATGAGAATTGGTGACTAGATGGCTACGTGGTGAGTGTGATTTGATGGTTAGCTGTGTTCAGATTGTTTGATTATGACAAAAGGGTTGGCTAGAAATGTGGCAAGAACTATTGCATGTTGGATATCTGTCTCGGTTTGGTATATGTCTTTGAGTTGTGAGTGTATTGGATGACCTCTCATGTTGTTTAGTGGTGGAGTGAAGCGGATATTTCTGTTGGGTTATGAGTTCCTGGTGATGTCTTTTGGGCTAATCATTTCCCCAATAGCGTTCATGTATTTTATTAACGATGTATTTCAGCTGTAATATCACTCCTTGCTATTGTATTCGTGGATGGTGTCCTGGAATATATGCGTATTCACGAGTAGCATACTCAGTATTTGAGGATGGCATTATAAGGTAAAGGGAGGAAAGTCTCTACGCAAAGTTCTCCGAGTGTGAATCTTGGCTCAGTTCCATAGCATTATTGCGACACGTGGTGTCTAGTGAGGGTATCCATATGGTAAAACGTGTGTGAGTAGAGCTTCCAGAAGCTCAAGATTTCTTTGACCACCGCTCTAGTGTTAGTTCTGCCATTGGCTTCAGGTTCTTACCGCGTATTGTGATGCCTCAAGGGTAGGAGTTGTTTGTGTTTAGATGCAGAATGATGTAGTGATCGCGTGATAGTTATGGTCTTCAGAAGTGTATAGAGAGATATCAGTTGAGGCTAAGTGGGCAGGGGTATCTCCTGCAGGTTGTCCTGGGATGTGTGATCCTTATGTTGTTCTGTAGTAAGTTCTCTTCTACCAGTAAATCATATATATGTTGTAATTTGTGTTTAGATCACTTATGGAAGTTGGAATGACTATTACAATGGTGAATGCGAGATTTGCAGATGACTTGAGTTGTTAGACGGGTTGTGTTATTATGGGCGTTGTGAGTTATTGGTTGTCCTTGTCATTGGCTTTGAGCCAAGTGGGGGAGTTTGTTAATGATAAGTTGATTACACGATTTTGTGTATTGGTTTCAGTTCCAGGTATATTGGTAAATCTGTTATGGCCTGCAGGTATGGGGTCTGGGAATGACTCGAGTAATGACAATTCTTCGATACAGGTTGTAATGTACTCTATGGGTAAATGAATTATATGGAATGATTGAGAGGTAATTGTTAAAGGTGTAGTGTGTGCAGTGTGTGAATTTGCATGTGGCTTCAAGTGAGTGGATTACTTTCCTAGTATGTTAGTGTGCAAACGGGTCAGGTCAATTCTACCTAATTGGTCAGTGTGATTGCGATTTACATTGGAGCGTGTCAAGACATGTGGAATTTCTACATCATCGTGGATTCTACATATCAGTATCACGAAGGTGAAGGTAAATGCTTTAGATTCGCAAGAAGTCTCTTCAGGGTAAGTATTTTGAATGTGGTACTTTTGGGGATATTTCAGATAGTATTCGGCGTCTTATGAGCCTTAGACGATATGGTTTTATGCTTGGGACTCGTGTGGCGAGTCTGGGCTGAGAATTATGGTATTACGGCAAGGAGAAGTATCAATTTGAAGGTAAGACAGAAGAAATTTGAAGGTAAGACAAAAGAAACTGGGGTAAGTAGGACAACCTGGTAGTAGGTCAGATCGGCATGGTAAGGGATACGATTAGTTCTTTGGGTGTTCATGAAGTAATGAGTTTTTACAGGTGTTTCTTAGCAATGCTCTTGGATTTTTGGTGGCTTGCGTGGCTTGGTTGAGTTAGAAGGATTAAGTCCTGACGGTTTGGTGTTGCACAAATGGTATTTCGGATAGTTCCTGATGGTTTTTACCACGGTTAAATATGCATATTTTCCTCTGGTGTGAGGTGCAGGTGATGTATAGTGGTTTTGCTCTGAATGAGACAAATGGAAGTTCTTGGCTACTTGGGTATGTAGTTGATTGTGGCTCAGACGGGACCATGGAGTTCCTGTATTTGTCCTAGTTAGACATGGCGTATGCGGTATATTGGGTAGAGTTGAGATTTGCATATGTGAGGTCACAGTTCAGTTCTAGAAGGAAGGTCAAAACAAAAATTCTTAGGCAACAATTGCAGTTTCAGATGGTTAGGTGGATGATATCACTGTTGGGTGGCTTGATGAGGGTATACATTTTAGAAGGGTCATATGTGGATTTAAGGGTACTTCATTGGTAATTCGACGCTCTCTTGTTGGATTCGACGGCTGATATTCAAGGGTTCTTGGTAACAATGAAGAATTGTAGGGGTATCCCTCGTGGAACGATTGGGTATTTGGGGATGTGTCATGTATTCGAGCGATGGAGTTGAGATCAAATATAGTAATCTGTGCGCTTCATGGACTTCGAGACTGAGAGTTCTCATAAACAGGTTATTTTGTGGTAGTGAACTGTGAAGTTGCGAGCAGAGTTAGTCGGATTTTAGTATGTACCATGATTCCATCATTGTTAACTTTTGGTAAGTTATCTATCTGTTGTGGGTGACCAGAGTTAATTTAGGGTTATTGGTAGGCTAATATGGGTGTGTGTTCTACACCGGGTCGGAATTGATGGCTCCGAGTTTCTATTATTGAGGAATGTACCATTCGATTGTGATTGAGTTTATTCATGTTCTGGAGTGATCTATGAGTTACCCTTCGCTGTTGCGATGAGTTGTGATTTATGGTTATATGCACATATAGTGCGGTTCTAATTGGGATTTATAGCTAGATTTGAGTAAGGTAAGTAATTGGGTATTGTGAGGTTGAGACGCGTTGGTTATGTACCTTCTGATTCGGGTGGCACGGTATCCCCCGGTTTCCCCCGTGGCTATGGTAATGCGCTTTGAGTATTTGATGTCGAATTTTGAATGGTTATTGATTTTAGGCAAGGTGTCTTGACATATTTAAAGTGGACCAGTGTTTGGATGAGATCGCGCAGTGCAGAGGAGTTATGTAGGGGTATGACCTTTGGTATTAGATTCGTGTATTTTGATTTTAACGGTGTGTCCCAGGCCTTTGGCATGATGTGGTGATGGTAATTTTTAATGACATGATAGTCCTCTTGTGTGAATCTTTTATATAATTTGAATACATTGGGATGTTGCTATTAAGTGCACAAGTTGCACAGGTTTTGGCTTTGAATTGTATCGGTGTGTCATGTCATCAAAGCGGTCCTGATGGATGAGAAGAGGTCATTGGACCTAGAATGAATGTTTTCAGAATTGTCTACAGCATAGTTGGGAGGATAAATATCGGGAGCTTCATGTCTGACTGATTGGACGAATGGTTTTTAGTTTCTACGTGTTTCTTTCATTATCGGCAGTATATGAAAGTGTTAGAGCAAGGCATTTTTTGATAAAAGGTTATGTACCGGTATTTGGTTGTTCCGAGCTGTTATTATGGTTAAGAGTTATCTCTATGAGTGTTTGAGTCACGCGGTGTATTATGTGATTTCATCTAGGGTGCGTATATGGCTTGATACAGTGTGTTCAGACCTGTTCAGTTTATAGTTGTGGAATTTTGATCTTGTATATTACTTCAGAAGTGGAAATTTGGTTCTAAGGTTTATGAGTCAGGTTGGATTTCGAAATTTCAACTGTGTTTTTCTTTTTGGACCTATATAGGATATGGTGACGTGGGATCACCCCCAGGTATGTGCATGGTAGGCTACGCGGCAGTTTGATGGTGTTGGAGAGCAACTCTTGGCACGTTCGAGGAAGAACATATGTTTAAGTGGGGGAGGATGTGACGACCCGGTCGGTCATTTCGAGAGTTTAGCCATGTTTCCCCCATTTCTGCTTCATTAAATGTGGTTCAGCTTCATTATGTTATGATAGATTGGTTGGCTCGAGTTCGGAGCAATATTTGGAGAGAAATGAGGCACTTAGTCTCTTAGCTTGGCTTAATAGTTGAAAAAGTCAACTGGGAGTTGACTTATTTTGTAAACGACCTCGGAATGCGGATTTTATGGCTCGGATAGCTTCTTTAGGTGATTTGGGACTTAGGAGTGTGTTCAGAATGATGTTTTGATGTCCGAAATAGAATTAGGCTTGAATTGGCGAAAGTTAGTATTTGGCGATTTCCGGTCGGCAGTGGAAAAATAGGCTATCGGGGTCGGAATGGAATTCCAGAAGTTGGAACAGGTTTGTAATGTCATTTTGGATATGTGTGTAAATTTTCAGGTCAATCAGATGTGTTTTGAATAGTTTCGGCATCTTTGACGAAATTTAGAAATTGAAAAGTTCATGGGCTTGAATTTGATGTTATTTTTGTGTTTTTGCATTGTTTTTTGTTTTTCAAAGGATCGACTAAGTTTGATTTATGTTATGGGGTGTGTTGGTAGGATTGGTTGAGGTCCCGGGGGCCTCAGGTGTGTTTCGGGTGGTTAACGGAGTGTGTTTGGCCTTAAAAGGACAGTTGTTGCTGCTGTGTTTTCTTGATATGGTTTCCTTGTATGCGATCGCAATAGTAAGGCTGTGATCGCATAGGTTTTGTTGGTGAGGCAACAGAAATTGTGTTATGCGATCGCAATGTATGGTCCGCGATCGCATAGTGGGAGGAGGCAAAACAGTGCAGTCGCGTGAGGGTTGTTGCGATTGTACTATGTAGGCGCATGTGGCAATGAGGTGATGGAGTTGCTCTATGTGATCGCATAGAGCTGGTCGCAATCGCATTGCTTTGAGGAGTTGTCTTCCGTGATCGCATAGGTGTTTCTGCGATCGCATAGGGTTAGTTTGGTTAGGCATCATTTTGTTCTTCGCGATCGCGTGCCTTTTTCCTTGATCGCAC
The DNA here is from genome assembly GCA_005239505.1 of Nicotiana paniculata. Lineage (NCBI taxonomy): Eukaryota > Viridiplantae > Streptophyta > Magnoliopsida > Solanales > Solanaceae > Nicotiana > Nicotiana paniculata. The sequence goes on from ML325615.1 coordinate 38,254, forward strand.
TGAGTAAAAGTCGGGGCAGACAGTTTAAGTTCTAATTTCGGGGTTTCTTGGCCATAACTCATTTTGCCATTTGAGAGCTCGGGTGAAGAAGATTTTGGACGATATTTTTAGCGGGATTCTTGTGGTAAGTCTTCTTCAATCATTTTTGGTTTAATTTCATGAATTTGTCTTGATTTTCACCATGCAATTTGAGGAATTAAGTAGAGAATTTGGAAAAAATGGGAGGAAGGATTTGGAAAATTCTTTTGGTAATTTGAGTGGGAAATTGTGGTCCGATTTTGAGTTCTTGGTATGTACGGACTCGTGGGAGGATAAGGGTTCTTGTGATGTAATTTTTATTGTATTCCGAGACGTGGGCCCGAGGCTCGGGTTTGGCCGAATTTCGAGAATTGTGTCTAAATTGATAGTTTTCGATTGGGTATTGTTCCTTTAGCTTATATTGATGGTGTTAATCTGGTTTTGGTTAGATTCGGAGCATTTGGTAGTCAATTTGAGGGGCAAGAGCATCACGGATTAGTATTGTGGCCCGGTAGAGGTAAATAATGGTTATAAATCTTGTCCTGAGGGTATGAAACCCTGGACTTCATATTTCTCACTATTTTTATAATGGCGCACATATCCGATGACGAGTATGTGGCGCACACTGATTTTGGATTGGACTTGGTCACCTCCACGGCAACTATTGAGTTGCGCATTTTACTCTAAATCATATGTTAAATTGTGTTCTAAGGACTATTGCTATATCTGCGCTATAGGCCATGTTTGGGGCCTTGTGCTGACTTGTTTAGACCCCTTGGGGGCTTTTTACTAATATTTACTCACTGTTGATTTATGATTTACACTCAGTCATGTTGTGTTTAACTGTTTTCGAAACACAGCCTTATTAACACTATTTTAAGTTATAAAATGATATTTTGGGTCGAGTACCCCGTTTTACTGATACGCCCGAGGGGCTTTTGGGAGGTTCTGGCTAAGTGAGGCCGAGGGCCTGATTGTGAGGATATGATACGCCACGAGGTGGCTTGATATTAGCGCTTGGGCTGAAGGAGCCCCTCCGGAGTCTGTAAACACCCCAAGTGAGTGCAGGTACTTACTGAGTGCGAGTGTCGAGTTATTGGGAGGCATGAGTGACTGTGAGGTATGACCGAGGGGCTGATTATGAGTGACTGTGAGGTATGACCGAGGGGCTGATTATGAGTGACTGTGAGGCATGCCCGAGGGGCAGGTTCTGATACATGTTTTTGCCCGAGGGGCTACTTATGATTTTACCACTTTTACTCTGAACTTATGAAATATGTTTCGCCCGAGGGGCCTTTTTATTACTTTTATCATTTTTACACTAAACTCCTTGAAAGTTATGTTGAAACTATTGGCAAGTATATTTCCAAATGATGTTACTGAAATCAGCTTTTAAGCGTGATGATTTAATATATACATTGTTGGAAAGAAAGGTTGTGCTTATTTTGAAATGATGATATGATTTATGTATTTCTTACTGCTCTGACTTGATTTATTTTCATTACTATTGAGTTGGTGTACTCACATTACTCCCTGGACCTTTTGTGCAGATCCAGGTGTTAGGGCAGAGTGAGTTGTGTATCTGTTCCAGAGGTTTTTCGGAGATTTGCGAGGTAGTTGCACGCGTCCGCAGTCCTGCTCTCCCTCCTGCTTACTTTATAGATTTTATTTATTTTCGAATTTTATATTTTTGGTAGATGCTCATGACCTATGACTCTGGGATCTCGGGGGTTGTATTTAATATTCGGTATAGCTTTAACTGTTTCCAAATGTTTAAAGGAAACCTTTATGGGTTATCAGTTTAGTAAAGATGTAAATGGAAGTTTTTATGATTTGAGTATAGTTTTGGTTGGCCTAGTTCCACGATAGGCTCCATCACGACTGGCTTAGATTTGGGGTCGTGACAGCAGGACACATGAATTAAGCAGCAATACAGATCGGCAAAGTTAGGATAAGATATCTAATTTCATGCATGTAGTACCTTAAGGAATGCAAAGTTCAAAACATGTGCAGGATTAGCCAACAGAGCATGAGACAAGTTAAACACTAAGCTATCTTATAAGAGGATTCATATTATTCAAAATAACAAATCTTAAATTAGCAGTATTAACTATAGGGTTAGACAAAGTCATAGAAGCATAAAGGCAGAATCCTACCCAGAGTTTAAACATGTTGGTCGAGTAAAACATATTATGAAAACATGGAGAATGAAACAACAATGGATTAGGTCTTAACACTTAAGCAGGAAACCAAATAACCACAACAGTAAGTCCAGAACCAATTGGCCTTGGCTTTCGACCCGCCAAGACTAGCAATAATGAGCAAAGAGAATTAGAGTAAAATCTAAGTTTTTTTTTTATTGAGAGTATTAGTGTTCGAGTCTGTCTCAAGGGAAAAAGGGGAAAGGGTTTAAATAATATTCAGTTAGGTGAACAAATAAGGGAAGGAAATAAAACACATATAAGTAAGGAAAGAAATTAATCACATAATAAATTTAGGTCTAGTTTATGGAAAGAGTTCAATCAATTAACAGGACATAATGACGAGTAATCAGGCGAGTACCACTCAGAAAAAGGAAAGCATCATGTAGGATCAATTACCAGTCAGATTCAAGGCAAAATAAGGTAAAGAAATAATGAGAACAGGGAAGATTGAATAGAATAAGGAAAATATCATTACCATACAAGAAAGGAAAGAGTATCGAAAAACATATAAGTAAAAATCTCAAGCCCTAGTTTTAGGTAATCAAATCGGCATAAAATAAGGAAATGAACCACATACAATGAACATAGGAAGGAGATTGTACAAAGATAAAACCAAAATCTAATCATGTTTAGTTCGATTACAGATCTGAAACCCTAATTTGGGTAAGCCCCAAAAATTCATAGAAAATAAAGGTAAAGAATTATATATTTTAACAAAATGAACATAGACAAGAAGTTATTCAGAAGAAACATAGAATCGAACCAAATCTGGTTTGATTAAAGAAAATTTGAAACACTATTTTGGGTAAGTAAAAGGATTTTAAGGAAATAGGCAGATTCATGAGTAACAAAGTGAATGTAGACAAAATAACACTAATACAAACTAAAGTTTGAACCAATTTTGGTTCGAATCAAAATATCTGAAAACCCTAACCTTAGGTTAGGTATGAATCAGTGATAGATACGAAAATATTCGTACTTACACAGAAAAGCTGATGAACATAGACGGAAACACTAGTAGGTTAAAGATTTGAACCAGCCTTGGTTCGATCTTTACAGGATCTACTTGCCATTTGAGGCAAAGAAATTAGGTAACACAACAAATGGGGAGCTGGTAAGGAAGAGGAGCCAAATAATGTAAGGAATCATGGATCGATTCCATTTCTGGGTCATAATCAGGAAGATTTACCTGAAGGCGCTAGGGTTTGAAAGGAGAGGGGAAGAGAGGATTCAGGGGCGGCGTTTGGTGAAAATGAGTTAGGGTTAGGTGGGTTAGTGTATAATTAAAAGGGGTGGAGTGATGTGGACTGTTGATTTTAGCAATCAACGGTCCTTATTCAAAGGGGTTCTAGGTCGGGTGTTTTCAGACAGGTATGGGATTGGGTAGTAGGTGTTGGGCTAGTGTATTGGGTAGTGTATAGGTCCGAAGTTGGTTTTTTTTAGGGGATAAATTTTAAATACCCAATTTAACCAATAAATAATTTATAAGAAATAAATAATAAATAACAAAATTATCACTTGTGCATGAAAATGATTTAAAATAATTACTCATTATGAAAATATAAAAAGTCATTTTCTGTATAAATAATGTATGCATATATATGGGCTATTATTGCAAAATATGCAATTTTAGCCTAAGGATGCAAATATAATTATGATAAATACATCAAAAAATATATAAAGCTTAATATGGGTATAAATAATGAAAATCAAATGATAAATAATATAATAAAAATGCAGGAATAAATTGATTAAAACCTTTAAAAATTATAGAAAATTATGGAAAATACTTTATGATGCTCATGCACTATTTTGAAGGTATATATGTATATTTAAAAATATATGAGGGAAAAATTGGGTATCAACATCCATTGCCTAGGATTGATGACTTGTTGATCAGCTTCAAGGTGCCAATGTATTTTCGAAGATCGATTTGAGGTCTGGCTACCATCAGTTAAGGATTAGGGCATCTGATATCCCTAAGATAGCTTTACGGACTAGGTACGGGCATTATGAGTTTCTAGTCATGTCCTTTAGGTTGACAAATGCTCATCAACATATATGGATTTGATGAACCAAGTGTTCAAGCCCTATTTGGATTCCTTGTGATTATGTTTATTTTTGATATCTTGATCTACTTCCGCAGTCGAGAGGAGCCCGAGCAGCATTTTCGGATTATACTTCAGACTCTGCGAGATAGCCAGTTATAAGCTAAGTTTTCAAAGTGCGAGTTTTGGTTAGATTCAGTCGCTTTCTTGGAGCACACCGTATCGGTAGAGGGCATCCAGGTGGATCTTAAGAAGATTGAGGCAGTTCAGGAGTGTCCTAGATCCACTTCAGCCACGAAGATCCGTAGTTTCTTGGGTTAGGCGGGTTATTAGTGTCGGTTTCTGAAGGTGTTCTCATCTGTAATAGCCCCATTGACTACATTGACCCAGAAGGGTGCCCTTTTTAGATGGTCCAACGAGTGTAAGGCGAGCTTTCAAAAGCTCAAAACTGCTTTGACTACAACGCCAGTGATGGTGTTGCCCACAGGTTCAGGATCTTATACGGTATATTGTGATGCAACCCGTGTTGGGCTCGGTCCAGTATTGATGTAGGATGGCAGGGTGATTGCATATGCATCATGGCAGTTGAAGAATTACCATGTCCATGACTTAGAGTTGGAATCCATTGTTCATGCGTTGAATATTTGGAGGCACCATCTTTACGGCTCGTCGTATGAGGTTTTCAAGGATCATAGGAGCCTTCAGTATTTGTTCAAGCAAAAGTATCTAAATTGGAGGTAGATGAGGTGGTTAGATCTACTGAAAGACTATGATATCACCATCTTGTGTCGTCCTGGTAAGGCCAATGTGGTGGCCAGTGCCTTGAGTAGAAAGGCAGCAAGTATGGTCAGCCTTGCGTACAATATAGTCGATGAGAGACTACTTGCATCAGATTTTCAGACTTTGGCCAATCAATTCGTGAGGTCGGATATTTCAGAGCCCAGTTGTGTTCTAGCTTGTACGATCGCTATGTCTTACTTGTTTGAGCGCATTAGGGATCGGCACTATGATGACCTTTATTTGATTTTCCTTAGAGGCATAGTGTGGCACGCTGGTGCCAAGCAGGTTACTGTTGGAGATGATGGAGTTTTGAGAATGTAGGGTCGTATTTGTGTGCCAATGTAGATGGACTTCGTGAGTTGATTCTTGAGGAGGCCCACAGTTCCCAGTAGTCTATTCATCCGGGTTCCGCCAAGATGTGTAAGTACTTGCGGAAACATTATTGGTGGAGGAGGATAAAGAAGGACATAGTTGAATAGATAGCTCGGTATCTAAATCATCACCAAGTAACATATGAGAATTAAAGACCTAGTGGTTTGCTTCAAAAGATAGAGATTCCTGAGTGGAAGTGGGAGCGTATCACTATGGATTTTGTTGTTAGACTCCCACAGACTCAGAGGAAGATCGACGTAGTATGGATTATTGTGGACTGGCTGACCAAGTCACTGCATGTCATTCCTGTGGTAGTTACCTATTATTCAGAGCGGCTAGCTGAGATCTACATCCACGAGATCGTCCGTCTTCACGGTGTGCCCGTGTCTATCATTTCTGATCAAGGTACGCAATTCACCTTGCACTTTTGGAGAGAAGTACCATGTGAGTTGGGCACGGAGTTTAAGTTGAGCACACCGTTTCATCCTCAAACAGATGGACAGTCCAAGCTTACTATTCAGTTATTGGAGGATATGCTCCGCGCTTTTGTTATAGACTTCGGAGGTTAGTGGGATCAGTTCTTTCCACTCGCAGAGTTTTCCAACAACAATAGCTACCAGTCGAGCACTTAGATGGCTCCCTATGAGGCATTATACGGGAGGCGTGGGCGATCGCCAGTTGAATGGTTCAAGCAGGTGGAGGCTCAATTTCTAGGTACAGATTTGGTATAGGATGCCTTGGATAAGGTTAAGATTATTTAGGATCGACTTCGCACAACTCAGTCTAGGCAGAAGAGTTATGTCAACCGTCGAGTTCGTGATGTTGCATTCATGGTATCCGACTCATAGTTCTAGGCGTTATTTTGGTGTTTTGATCCCACGAGGCAGTTCTTATGAGGTTTTCGGACTTGTATGCACATTTGGTTTGGAGCTCCAATGCCACGACCCAAATTTCCCTCAATTAGGTGTCGTGATGGCACCTAGTCTTAGGGACTAGGTAATCCTAACATTAACTCAAATAACAACAATATTCATCTAACATCTAATACTTTTGAAATATAAATCACTATAAAATTTACAAATCCCAAAACCTATAGTACAAGTCATAAGCTTTACAGAGTTTGCTAGAAAACCTCTAAATACAACTGTTTCGAAATAAGCGTAAACAGTGTAGATACAAAATAAGAAGATGACTCTGAAGCCTGCAAATGCAGTAGCAGGTTTATATTGAGTCTTCACCGCAAGATCTGTACAACTAGATAATGATCGACCGACTCCGCAATACTTGTATCTGCACAAAACTGTGCAGAAATGTAGTATGAGTACATCATAGCAGTACCCAACAAGTATCAAGATTAACCTCGGTAGCGTAGTGGCGAGGATCAGTCAAGATACCTACTGGACTAAATAACCTTAACAAGTATAAGTGTAGAAACAACAGAGTACGACATCTATATAAAGACTACACATAATGACAAATAATACGGTAATTGCAGTAAGGAAGGAAAACAACAACTAACAACGGAACACCATAATAATGACATGATAGAATGAACGGAAGAACAATCTAAATCTGGTGATCACAGATAAAGGAAAAGCAAGTAACAACTCAACAAAAATGATCACTTTCATACCAGGTTTTAGTCAATAACCTCCACGAGGCACAGAACCTGAGAATATCCACATTTTCAAGGGTCTTAATTTTGGGACCCTAAACACTTGGCATCATGTGGCCTCATTACAAATTTATAACCGCACTGACGACTCACGTGCCAATAGAGTCGTCCTCGCAAAGAAGAAAAGTGAAAAAGGGTATGTATCAATACTCAACAATATCAAGATCCATTCTCTTAATCGATTAAAGTGATTAACTGCATGTATGCTTGTGCAAGTGTTCTAACATAGTTCATGCTAGCTAGTAAGTATAGAGAAAATGGAGAGCACGTAGAATATTTTCCCATAACTTCCACAAGATAAAACTCGCACAGGTAAGTGCGCCACTACAAAATATGAAGAACAAGAATGCCCCAAGCCCATCATAAGTCATCACAAGTCAATACCTGACATATCACACCTTGTCTCGCCATGTGAGGCATAATAAAGTAAATGACAACCTTATCTCGCCACACGTGCATAATAATGCTCTCACCTAGTCTCGCCACATGGAAACCCATGTATATAGCCCGCCTTGACACGCCGTATGTGCAAATATCAATAGTAACAATAGCACAGCAGAAACCTCATGCAACACAATAACACCCGCACGGCAGAAACCCCGTGCAACACAATAACAACCGCACGGCAGAAACCTCATGCATCACAATAACAATTGCACGGCAGAAACCTCGTGCATCACAACAATAACTGCATGGCAGAAAACTCGTGCATCAACACAATAAATGCACGGTAGAAACCTCGTGCACCACAACAAGTACAACAACAACAACAATGAAAATAACACACAAGTACGACAAGTAAATCAACTATAGAACTTTCAATCACAAAGAAACGGTAGAAATACTTCACAAGGAATAACCACAATGAAGAATACTAGTCATAACAAGAACATGTCAACAAGGGAGAAAATAATAAGTAACAACGGTTCCACAAAGTACAGTTCCACAACAAGGAAGATATCATGAGTCAATAATTCTAATTAAGGATAAGTCAACTATGATAAAGGATAACTAGCTTCATTTACGATTTAGTACTCATGAAAGAGGTACAACAATTACAATTAAGGATAGGCAACGGAAAGGATAATCCCAATTAAAGCAGGTAGAAGTGAAACTAATAATTAAGAAAACATAACCTTAACAAAACAACTTCATACTCAGTGAACAAGGACCTAAGAACCCTAAAAGGTCAACTTTCCACAAATAAGCCAGAGTACGTACTCGTTATCTCACGTACACGGACTTCACAAGATATAATTTGCATAGAGAACTCAAATCCTAAGGGGTAGTTTCCCCACACAAGGTTAGGCAAGATACTTACCTCAAAGAAGACAGACGATACTCAACAATGAACTTCTCGGGTGAAATAACCTCCGGACGGCTCTAATCTTTCCAAAATAACTTCAAAGCATATATAAAACTCATAAGAAACAATTGTAGATCATAAAGCCTCAATATTTATCAAAAACTACAAATCAAACAAAAATTCGCCCCCCGAGCCCGCACCTCAGAACCCAACAAATTTCACAAAACCTGAACACTCATTCCAATAGGAGTTCAACCATACTAAAATTATCAATTCTGATACCAAGTGGCCCTTCAAATCATCATTTTCATTTTGCAGGTTTTCTTCAAAATCCCCATTTTCCTAACTCAAAACACTAATTAAATGATAAAAATAAATATAAGATCGTGGAATATAATAAATTCTAGGTGAAGAACACTTACCCAATTGATTTGCTTGAAAAACCACAAAGAATTGCTCAAAACCAAGATCTGCAAATCAAGAAATGATAAAATTGGCCAAAACCTCGATTTGGAAGATATATTATGTTGCCCAGGTGTCAAAGCATTGCAATCGCGGAACATCACTTGTGATCGCGAAGAAGAAAATGAGGGCTACCCAGTTTGTACTACATGAACTTGACAACATGCTCGCGAACTCGGAGTGGAAAATAATTGATCGCCTAGTTCTGAACTATGCGAACGCGTGAAGTCGTACGCGAACGCGAAGTATGGAATGTAAGAACATCACGAACGCGGAACGAATATTGCGAACGCAAAAAAATGGGGTGGCAGGATTTCGCGATCGTGGAAGGAACTATGCGTACGCGAAGAACAATTAATTTATCCTCCAAAATTACACTATGCGAATGCGGAGGAAGTGGCGCAAACGCGATGAAGGAAACTAGATGAAAGAAAACAGCAGTCCAAAAATAAAAGAAAATGGCCCATAGCCCATCTGAAACTCATGTGAGGTCCCCGGGACCCTGCCTAAACATGCCAACAAGTTCCATAACCTAACACGGACTCGCTCGAGGTCACAAATTATATCAAACAACATCAAAACCAAGAATCGCACCAAAAGTCAAACTTATGAACTTTCAAATCTTCCAACTTTCAGGAAAGTTCCAAATGACATAACGGATATGTTCCAACTCTCAAAATCACATTTCGACCCCACCCAATTCAACTCTTGGTCAAACCGCTCGACCTTCCAAACTTTAAGTTTTCCAACATTCGCCGAAATGCTTCAATTTACCTATGGAGCTCCAAATCCAAATCCGGATGCACGCCTAAGTCCAAAATCATAATACAAAGATGTTGAAATCATCTAAAAACCATCCTGGAGTTGTTTACACAAAAGTCATGCTCTGGTCAACTCTTACCGCTTAAGCTTCGAAAACTAGAATTCTTCTTTCGATTTGACTCGGAATCATCCAATAGCTGAACTCGACCACGCACGCATGTCAATACACATCTTCCCCTCTTAAACAAATGTTCGTCCTCAAATGTTCCAAGAATCGCCTCGAAGTCATCAAATCTCTGAATGCATTCATCCAACATACACCCGTGGGTAAACCTACGTCACCCCAATCCACATAAGTCTGATGACACCATCTCAACTATAATTTATCCCTTTCACCAACACCAATAAGCCTTAGAGTCAAAATGTCCGCCATCCGCTCATCTCCAAAAGACTTGATTCCTACATTCACTCTCGGTATCAGTCTCGTCCAACTGCAACCACTTATGTCTACACCCATAAGGTACAGCCACACCACGTGGCACATCACATATATGCTCATAATAACATTCATGGTAACAATAGTTGCCCGTAATCAAACCCAGCATCGACAATTAGTCTCATATCCACTAGAACCCTATTTCAAACCTCCACAACACTGACAACAATGCAAGAAACACGAAGACCTCATAACTATACACCTGGATCAAAAAGTCACCAAAAATGCCACCGGGAACACACCCCGCAAGCTAAAACTCAAGAAACACAAAATGAAAATGACTTAATATGTAAGGAGAAAACATAAGAGAAATATCAAAAAGCCCGAAAGGAACAACTCTCTATATCAGTACCATCCTACGAATCAATTTAAAAGGAAAAATCAATTTATATGAACAAATCACAAGGAACTCATCGTGATATAACTTCCACCGTGGCACACAACCCGGCTCAAACATACCAAATCACATGGAATCGCGAGGGTCTCACCCTGAACTCTGAATCATAAGTCGAAAACCCATCATACCAACTTAAACCTTCCACTAACTCAATTTTGCCAATAAAATCACAACACTTACTAAACTTTCACCCCGGTAGAGCATCTAAATCACAACTCGTAACCAAATTACTCAGGAATCACATTATAATCTACCGTAATGGACAACACGAATTCATTTCTTGTCTCGTAACTCTCAATTATGAATAAAACAGACGATAGACACGGGCTAACACTCATTGAATCTCCCAACAGGGATAAAGACATAAACAAAATACGAAGTTATGAACTCACCCATATATGGAGTAACAATAGAGGGGCTCGCCCCGATAAGCAGTATTGAATCAAATTTTAATGGTTCTCCTTTGTAACAAATCAAAACCATACATGTATGATATCATCTGGTGCAGCGGCCTCAACCCGCCCGTTCCTCTCCCTCTTGGGCGCCCTCTACTCGCCTGAATACCCCGCTATGACATATTTGTCCAAAGTATAGAATAATCTCTCACCATGTGGCTGGTATCTCCACAGTGAAAGCAACCTCTTTGTTGACCCTGCTCATCTCACAATACCCATAGTACATAGAATGCGGTGACACTCCTCCAGAAAACCCTGGGCATCATCTGTTGCCAATCCACTGAAGGTAGGTAGGTGGTACTTCTTGTACCTCTCAAGTCTAAGTTGTCCTTCCTCAGATGTTGATGCTTTAACCACAGGTTGAACTGGAACCACACGTTGTGTCGCAATAACTCCTGTAACCTGATCAAGGTGAACTCACTGCTCTGGAGTGCGGGCATCGGGAGTCTGAGTTCCTTCCCTGGTATGTGAAGTAGCTGGTGCAACCGAAATCAACCACGCCAGAGCCAATGTACCAAACATGCTCAAGAATTGTTCTAAGGTCTCCTAAAGTATGGGGGTAACAACAGGAGCCTCTGGTACCTACCTCCCAACTGGAGCTACTTGCGGCTCCTCAACTGCTGCTCTAGTAGGTGATCTACCTACAACACGTGCTCTTGTTCGGCCTCTGCCTCTACCCTTAGCGACATCTTCTGTGTGTGTAGCATCATCAGTAACTGTAGAACGTGTCCTCACTATCTTTGAGAGAATGGAATGATAAAAGCTCAAAATTCGAGATCAATAAACTCGCACGATAGGAATGAAGGAAATGTAACATCCGTAATAGTTCCACAGACTCTTGCAGATAAGTACAGACGTCTATGTACTGATCTGCAAGACTCTACTAAACTCTCTTTTGACTCGTAGAACCTATGAACCAAGAGCTTTGATACCAACTTGTCACGACCCAAACTTCCCTCCGTTGGGTGTCGTGATGGAACCTAGTCTTATGGAATAGGTAAGTGTCATGAGCCAAACTGATGGGTCGCGACGGGTGCCCATGTCCTACTTGTCAAACACCCCAAAGCATGAGTCTAGGATATAAACCTGAATAACATCTGCTCAATTACGAGAATAATATACATGAAGGAAACCTTCCCAAAAGGCATATGTTCATATAAGTGCAACACATGTAGGGCGAGCCGACAAGGCTGCTATAGATGACTATATACCTCAAAACCTAGAGGCCGACAAGGCCACATACTATCCGACTAGACATACTGTCTACAGACCTCTAGTAGAAATATAAATGTACAAAGACGGGACTGAGCCACGTCGTACCCATATATATATATATATATATATATACAAACATATCGTATCTAGACTTCATGTTTTCCTCGGCCTCCCAAGTCATTTCTTCCACATTGTTGTTTCTCCAAAGTACTTTCATGGAGGCTACCTCCTTATTCTGTAGCTTGTAGATTTGTCCGTCTAGAATAGCAACCGGAATTTCCACGTATGACAAGTCCCCTGTAATCTATACATCATCCGTGGGCACCACTCGGGTAGGATCGCCAACGCACTTCCGAAACATAGATACGTGAAAAACCGGATGGACAGACTTTAATTCCGAGGGAAATTCTAACTTATAAGCTACCTGACCCACTCTCCGAATGATCCTATAAAGCCCAATATACCGTGGGCTAAGTTTGTCTTTCTTTCCAAACCTCATGACACCCTTCATAGGTGACACTTTTAAAAATACCCAGTCATTTACCCCGAACTCTAAATCGCATCGCAACACGTCAGAATATGACTTCTGATGACTTTGTGTTGTCAACAGTCGATCTCGGATAAGCTTTATTTTTTCTATGGCTTGCTGAACTAGGCCTGGCCCAACTAACATAGCTTCTTCAACATCGAAACATTCTATAGGCAAAGAGCTTCGTATGGAGCCATCTGAATATTGGAATGGTAGCTATTATTATATGCGAACTCAATAAGCAGCAGATGATCATCCCTGCTACCTTTGAAGTCTATCACACAAGCTCGTAAAATATCCTCAAGTGTCTGCCTGTCCGTCTGTCTTTCTGGGATGAAATGTTGTACTAAGACTTACTTGAGTCCCCAATCCTTTTTGGAAGGATCTCCAGAAATTAGCTGTAAATTGAGCTCCTCTATCCGAGACAATAGATACAGAGATACCATACAGTCGTACTATAGCTGTAATATAAAGCCTTGCATAATCCTCTGAGGAATATGTAGTTTTAACGAGCAGAAAATGCTTTGACTTTGTAAGCCTATCAATAATCACCCACATCGAATCGAACTTTTGCTGGGTACGAGGTAAGCCTACGATAAAATCCATATTGATTACTTCCCATTTATAAGTCAGATTTTCCATATCCTGCAATAACCCACCAGGTTTCTGGTGCTTAATTTTACCTTGTTGACAATTAGGACACTGAGCAACAAACTCCGCTATATCCTTTTTCATTTCGTCCCACTAATATACTTCCCTTATATCATGATACATCTTTGTCGCTCCTGGATAGATAGAATAACGAGAATAGTGAGTTTCTCCCATAACCTATCGATGCAGCCCTGCAACATTAGGGACACATAATCGTCCTCGATATCTGAGGATCCCATCTTCTGTAACCTCAAATGGTGTCATCTCCTTCCGAAGGGTTGTATCCCTATAATAAACTAACATGTGATCCTTGTATTGGCGTTCCTTTACTTCAGTTACTAAATAGGATGTTGTTGTACCCCGAATAGTAATTCCAATATCACCTGAGTCCAGTAATCGAACTCCAAGACTAGCTAGCTAATGAACCTCCTCGGCTATTCCCCTCTTTTTTGGCTGTAAATATGACAGGCTACCCATAGATCTACGACTGAGGGTGTTGGCTACTACGTTTGATTTCCCCGGATGGCATAAAATATCAACGTCATAATCTTTAAGTAGCTCTAACCATCTCATTAGACGTAAATTCAAATCCTCTTTTTTGAAGATACAGTGGACGCTCTTATGATCTGCATAGATATCAACATGAATGCCATACAAGTAGTGCCTCCACAACTTTAATGAATGAATCACCACGGCTAACTCAAAATCGTGGGTCAGGTAGTTCTTCTCATGATTTCTTAGTTGTCTAGAAGCATAAGCTACAAAATTACTATGTTGCATAAGCAAACAACCCAATTTAACGCCTGAATCATCCCAATAGATAACATACTCATCGGTCCCTTCTAGGAGCGGTAGAACCGGTATTGAAGTTAATTTGTCCTTCAATGCCTGGAAACTCCGTTCGCAAGTATTGGTCCATTGAAACTTAGTTCCATTCTGAGTTAACTTACATGGGTATCCCAATCTTTTACAATTCATGAAATTCCCTCTTCAGATGCCCAAACTTCATCATTTATCCATCACAATTACGCCCTTATTCCACTATCAGGGCAGCTTTTCATCCATTCTAAATGCTACTAGTCTTAGACTCCTTTGAGTTCATTCAGGCTATACTAAGCCTTATATAGCTTAGAGACATCAGCTCTCTTATGAGCTTAACCCCAAGGACTTATCCATTCTCGTTACCTTTTCACTCATCTTTTCTTATCCTTCCTCCTGTCTTCCAAAAATCATCTCACTCTACCATACTTTAGCTTGCGACCTACACATATCTATTTATACTTATTTGCAACCTTTCTTCAAGATTTTCTTATGTTATTCCAGAACATCAAGCTAGACGCCACATACCACTTTGGTCAAAGGTGCTTAGAAGAGAAGAAAATTCCATTAAAAGTTTCATGCAATAACCTGCCAAATGGAGAAGCTACGAACCTCCGTCAGTGTTATGGGTCTAGGCCAAGTCTTCACTTCCTCAATCTTTTGTGTATCCACCCGGATGTCTTTACCCGAAATGATATGCCCAAGGAAAGCTACAGAGTTCAACAAGAATTCACATTTAGAGAATTCTACATACAACTTCCGTTTTTGCAGAACTGTGAGCACAGTACACAAGTGATCTGCATGCTCAGCCTCTGAACAAGAATATATCAATATATATCATCGTTAAATAAGATTACGAACATATCTAAAAAGGTCTTGAATACACAGTTCGTCAAATCCATGAATATTACTGGGGCATTGGTCAAACCGAATGAAATAACACGAAACTCAAGTGCCCGTATCTGGTTCTGAATGTTGTCTTCAAAATATTCTTCATCCTTAACCCTTACCTGATGGTACCCGGACCTCAAGTCTATCTTTGGAAAACACATGGCACCTTGCAACTGATCAAATAAATTATCAATCCTCGGGAGCGGGTACTTATTCTTGATTTTCACCTTATTCAATTGTCTATAATCAATACATGTTCATAAGGAACCTTATTTCTTCCTTACAATTAGCACAGGTGCTCCCCATGGTGATGTACCATGTCTAATAAATCTCTTTTCAAGCAAATCCTTTAGTTATTCCTTCAACGTTTTTAGCTCTGTGGGGCCATTCTATAGGGAGGAATATATGTTAGATGCATATCTGGTAGTAGGTCAATAGCAACTCAATTTCTCGCTCTCGCGGAAGACCCTAAATTTCATTAGGAAAAACATTGGGAAACCCATTAACCACAGGGGAGGACTGAATGGTTGGTTACTCTACTTCCACATTCCAAACCCGAACTAAGTGATAAGTATAGTCCTTTATGATCATCTTCCTTGCCTTGATATAGGAGATAAATTTACCTCTTGGCGATGCCGTATTACCTTCCCATTCTAAAACATGCTCTCCTGGGAACTAAAATCAAACCATCTTTGACATACACTAAATGTTAGCATAACAAAAGGCCAATCAACCCATACCCATTGTAAAATTAAGTTCTACCCAACAGAACAGCATATACCTTATCCTTGTTTATTATAAAATCTATCATGGGCCATTACGGGGGACATCCATGTATATAAGTAACAATTTTAAGACTTAACTCGCATAACTAATTTAGAAAAAGGTTTATATACATAGGGGTCCGCAAGGCCGTAGACATATCATACCCAAAACTATATACAAGATAATGTCTGCAAAACCTCTAAGTAGGCATAACTTTAATATATAAAAGTCGGGACGGGGCTCCCGACATCCTCATAAAACAACCTAACACATTCATAATCCTTACTTGGTAATACTCCAAGAAGATGTGGAACTCACTAACCAAAAATTGACACTTGGAGAAAGTCTACAGTAGAGGGTCCTTGCCTCGTCCTATATAAGAACCTCGATCAGACACACTTCGAAACAGAACCTTCATATCCTTCTCAGTTACCTTCCTCCTCTTAGCCCCACTACTATCCACTTCCTCTGCATATCCCATAACATATACTGGCGAACCTTGATTGACGGACTCCAAAGACTGTTGACTATCTGGAACCTCAGAAGAGCTGGGGTCCGTAAATACCTTGACATAGTTCTGAGCTTGAGGGAAACCCGACTGTGCCAATCCATGCTCTACTCCCCTCATACCCTGATCAAGGATGTGATAGTGAGACTAAGGGCCTTGGTGAGGTCGAAACTCCTCTCACCCATCTGCTGTCGGCGTGGTCGAAACAGCTCGAATGGATGACTCATATGGATCCTCCTCAATAGAAACCATGATCTCTGATGGGTATGACTCCATAGTGTAACTTATATCTATTTCTAACGCTTTTTAAGCCTTCTGACCCATGCTAGCAGATTGCGCTTGTCGTCTAGTAGTAACTGGCATCACGAAAAACATAAATAAGGTAACCTGGATTAGAAAGAAAAGTAACCATCCTAAATATTCGGTAGCCTCATGTCTATAAGTGTGGTGCACAATACACCCATAAACAAGACTCTACTAGACACGGTCTATAGATAAACCTAGGACAAAACTTTTTTGATACCATTTTTGTCACGACCCAAACCAATGGGCCACGACGGGTGCCCGATTCCTACTTGTCAAACACCCCTAAGCATGCGTCTAGGATATAAACCTGAATAATATCTGCTGAATTACGAGAATAATATACATGACGAAAATCTGCCCAAAAGGAAAATGTGCATATACGTGCAACATACGTAGGGTCAGCCGACAAGGCTGCTATAGATGACTATATACCTCAAAAACTGGAAGCTGGCAAGGCCACATGCTATCCAACTAGACATACTATCTACAAACCTCTAATAGAAATATAAATGTACAAAGACGGGACTGAGCCACGTCATACCCATATATATATATATATATATACAAACATATCGTACCAAAATCAAAAGTAGCCCCAAAAAAAGTAAAGCACGCCAAATCTCGCTGATCAAGGATCCTAAGAAGGGGGACCGTCAACTTGCCTACCTGCACATGCGGGCATGAAATGTTGGCCCCATGAAATAGGGTGTCTTTATAAAAAATATACTGAGTGTGTAAGGCATGAAAATCAGTACATAAATGACATATGTTAAACACGGAATAAAGAAATTCATCTGCAAATCTAAATAACTTTGTAAATTCTGAAACGTTCATAATGTCATGCACGTGTGTACAAATGTCGTGTCATGCATAGGTATGGATGTACATAATATCATCTAGCCACTGAGAACATCCCATCATATCGTCTCAGCCACAGTGGGTAACATCATCAACATATACCAACTGATCAGGTGGTGGTGCGTATATAATGCCATAACCTTTCCCATATCCCATATATATATATATATATAATGCCATCTGGTCATGGGTCAATGTTCATGTGTAAATGCATAAAATGCACGTGAAAAATATGTAATAATTTCAATATTCCTTCCGGATAAACTTTTTCAACTACGTATTATTCTGAGACCCATGAACAGAAGATATAATAATATGTCACATGGGTAATCAAGAACAAAGAGACCCCTAGTGTTTCTATGAATAGAGTTGTTTATGAAAACTGTGTGTTTGCTCGTTTCTTTCCATATAACTTGGACCATGCCAAAAAGAAAGAAGGGTGGCCTTAACATATGTGGGGTAGGTAAAACTCCTTACAATATTCTTGGCGAAGATTGCATCGTACTCTTTTGTAACCGCAAAATTTTGATGGAATTACGCTTCTGTTCCATGAATTAACTTGAACGAATTGGAGCTTCTGTTTCTGTGAAGTATTTTGAATGAAAATGAAGCTTTTTTCTCTGAAGTATCTTGAATTAGAAAGAATGGAACATGTCTCTTGTTTTATAATTTTTAACGTTTTTTGGTTCTTCGTTTGTCCAAATGGAATGGACAAGATTCTATATTAAACCTTACTTGCATGTTTTAATTGTTCCAAGACAAGACACCAATACATGGACTTAAGAGTCATTCCTTTATTTGTGGCCTTCTGCCACGTTACTTTTCTTGTGGGCGGGGGGGGGAGGTTTAATCTTATCTCATTTTTTTAATAATTAACCAGGTAATGTCTTGTTACCAGGTAATTAACCAATTACCCTTATATTTAAGAATTATCTCAAATTACCTAAAAAAACTACTCATTTTTCATATACTTTATACATCATACTACCGTGGTCATATGGTACCTTGTGTGGTACCGGTCTATAAATATCGAGTACTATCGCTCGACCCATATTTTATCCCGAATCGGCCCCCTTCAACAAAACTCGTTTTCTTTAATTCGCGTACCTTTTATCCTTCATGAAACTTACTTATTGCTTGTTATAATTAGCGTAAATATGTTAATCTCATCCCCGAGTCTATGTCAATTAACCGAAGACGAAACTTTAATGTACGAAAATGCGAGATGTAACAGTAAGCTAACATTAACTGAAATAATAACAATATTCAGTAACATCAACAAAAATGACCGCTTTCACACCATGTTTTATCCAATAACCTCCACGAGGTATCGAACCTAAGAATATCCACATTTTAAGCCGCACTTATAAATTTATAACCGCACTTACGACTCATGTGCCAATAGAGTCGTCCTCGCATAGAAGGCAAGTAAAAAAGGGTGTCTATCAACACTCAAGACTATCAAGATCTATCCTCTTAACCGATTAGAGTGATTAAAAACGTGTATGATTGTGCAAGTGTTCTAACGTAGTTCATGCCAGCTAGTAAGCATAGAGAAAATGGAGAGCGCGTAGAATGTTTCCAACAATTTCCACAAGATAAAACTCGCACAAGTAAGTGCGCCACTACATAATATCAACAACAAAAATGCCCCCATGCCATCACAAGTCATCACAAATCAGTCCCTGACATAGCCAACTTTGTCTCGCCACGTGTGCCATAATAAAGTAAATGGCATCCTTGTCTCGCCGCACGTGCATAATAATGTTCCCACCTTGTCTCGCCACATGCGCAACCCACATATATAGCCCGACTGTCACGCCGCATGTGCAAATATCAATAGTAACAATAGCATGGAAGAAACCTCATGCAACACAATAACAACCGCATGGCAGAAACCTCGTGCATCACAATAACAACCGCACGGCAAAAATCTTGTGCATCACAATAACAATTGCACGGCAGAAACCTCATGCATCACAACAATAATCGCACGGGAGAAACCTCGTGCACCACAACAAAAAGTACAATAGCAACAATGACAATAATACAAGAGTGCAACAAGTAAATCAACTCACAAGGAATAACCACAATGAAGAATACTAGTAATAATAAGAACAGGTCAACAAGGGAGAACATATTATGTAACAACGGTTCCACAAAGTACAGTTTAACAACAAGGAAGATATCACGATCCAATAACTGCAATTAAGGATAAGTCCACTATGATAAAGAATAACTAGTTTCATTTTGGATTTTGTAGCCACGAAAGAGGCACAACAGTTACAATTAAGGATAAGCAACGGAACGGATAATTGATGACGTCCAAATCCATTACTAAAAAGTAAATGGACACGGTCGCATGCAATATACTTTACCCAACTATGAGTCGGGGTCGAATCCCACAGAGAACAATATGTAGAATATTAGGCGTGTAAGAGAATTATCACTTATTATGCTACGCCAAACACTTAAAATATGATGGTGAAAATATTTATAACTAATTGCGAAAATGTAAGCTAACCTAGAAATCAAGTAAAATGATCAATGGCTACAAGCATGGATGCATCGGGAATTACACTCAAGTAACGATCCAATGTATTTTACGATTTAAGAAATATGTGCGAGTTTATGTTAATTAGCCTCAGATTATAATTTTATATTAGCTTCTCCCAAAGACTAAACAAGACTTCTTAATTGAATTATTCCTACACCAATTAAGAGATTAAGCACACCCGGATATGGCTACAAGTAGTTCAATCATATCCCTATGTAGAATCTATAAAGTGAGGGTTAAAGCCTCAAGTTCTTGTTAATTAATCTTTCCCAACCCCAAATTATCTTTCTCAAAATTAATTCGAAGTAAATGGGCGAGTCCTAAGGTTAGCTAATCCCTTTGGAAACATTAAAGAACAAGAAGATTAAAGAAACAATAACTCACTTAATAATAAATAAAAATCGTTCAATACATAAGCACGACAAGATATTTAATCCACACTTAAAATATGAATATTTTCATAAACAAGATTCAACTGTTGCAAAAAATACTACACACCTAAATATTCAATACGAAGAAAGGAAATGAAGAAATAAGCATAAACAAGTAAGAAATTCTCAACCAAAAGCCGGCTTTGACACGCAGATGCACGATCGCAGATGCGAATATTAAGTGCATAAGTGCTACTACAGATACAGTGAGTCGATTGCAGAAGCAATTTCTACCAGCCAGGTCTTCTTATGGAGATACAGGTCCTTTATGCAGTCAAGTTTTTCGACATTATTGGGACAACTCGCTCCCTTTTGGTAAATGGGATATAAGGAAATGAAGAGTCGTCACCTAACGAGTTAAGGTGCGTTAGGGCACCTATGACGGGTCATTTATAAGATTAATCATACAACCAGAGAATGGGTAAGGTCTTGATGTTACTTCAAGGGGAAGGTGTTAGGCACCCCTCGAAGTCCAAAACGGTGGGTCCCGACCAAACTTACTTTGTGAATTAGTCAAGTAGTGAATAGACAGTCTAAGCACACATATGTAAAATAGGTAAGGTTTTAAGAAACAAGCAGTCTAAGCACACATATGTGAAAAGAGGGTCTTAAACAGATAAGTAGTCTAAGCATACATATGTAAAATAGGATGAAGGGGTCCTAAGTTGTTTGTCCTATATGATCATATCCATGCAATGCCCGGTAATAACTCAGCAATGAGGGGCTACACGTAGCATTAGCGCACATGTCATCATATTCTTTTACTACCTATTATCCCACCCCTTAGTGTTTATTAAGAGAGTTTTTATTAACGCACTCTAAGCGTGTTGTTACCCGTCCCTTCCTTGTTATCACGAGGGAGTTTAGGATCTCTAAATCTGGGCAGTTCTAGACAACCCCTAAGGTAATTAAAAGGGAAAACTCTAGGCGACAAACAAATAACAAGTAGGACAAGCAAGTAGGTGAAGAAGCAGTTAAAAGGCTGTTTACCTCCACATGTATATAGGCAAATAAACATCACAGATTCAGGTAATTTTTAGAAAAGAATCCTAGGACAGGATGTCTAGGTGAACATTAATACACAGAACATGCATCACAGTTTTAGAACTCAATGGCAGGGTCCTAATTAGTTTGCCTACTAATTTTAAAATATTTAACACTTAAGAAGTTTATAAACAATCAGACGCAGTTTCCAGTTTTATATATCAGGACATTAATTGCCTAAGGCTTGCCTAGGCGTGGGGACTATGTGCATCACAATTACAGGAGCCGTTTAACAAATGAAGAAATTGTCCAACCTACAAACATGTTTTTCTAGGCGACACAGATTTTAACAGGTGATTTGTATCATTGTATTTAGTGACAGGACATCTATACGTGGGGCTATTTTTATAACTTTTCATGGATAGTTACTTATTTTAATCGAAATAGACATGGTTCAGACAGAATTCCTAAAACATGGTATCTAATGCATACAGGGATAACAACTTTTGTTAAGGTTATTTATTAACCTTGTAGCAGGGTCTCTATGTGAAATTACTTATGCAAAATTAAGCATGGGATAGTGATATGTGATGTGAGCATGTGATTTTTACTCGCAATATTGTCCTATAAAAATCTTAATAAATCAATTGATTTTATGAATCTTTGTTGATTTTCGGTGTTTAATTGTGAAAGATTTGTATTTTTTTCATAATTCATCTTTTAAAATTATTAAAAATTGCATCACTATTATCAACGAATTATAAAGTTATAATTAACTATATAATAGACGAATGATGGTTATTTAACGTAATGTAGTTTTAATAACTAATTACTAAAAATTAATCATTTTATTAGATGAAACATGGATTTTATTAGGAATATAAAATTAATCGTTTTATTCTTGATTAATCTGTAAATAGATGTAAAATAAGGTTTAAAATGAATTACTACATTTCTTGGATTAAATTGGATTTGAATTTACTTAATTTAATTTGTTTAGTTAATTAAAGGGGATTAAAATTGGACCTGGGCCAAAATTATCCAGGCCCAAACCTAACTCTACACGACCCAGCAACCCAGCCCAATAATCCCAGGGGATTTACATTTATACCCGTTTTTTGGGTCACGTTTTAACTTATACTCGCTTTGCAAAATAATTGCAAGCGTACCCACTTTTCGCATAAACTTCAGGCACACGGGCCTGAAGTAGCAAAGGCTTTCACACAAACTTCAGCATTCAAGGCTTTTTCAAAAAAAAAAACTTCAGCAGAAGTGCTGAAGTTATTAGTTCATTTGTAAAAACTTCAGCACTAAATAAGTTGAAGTTTTGTCCTGGATTAATTAGTTTTGTCATAAAGTTTTTTTTTTCAAAAAAAAAAAACTTCATCATCTTCTGTTAAAGTTATTTAGTTCATTTGTAAAATTTCAGCACTCTATATGGTGAAATTTTGTCCTGGATTCATTAGTTTTGTCGCCATTAGCTTTTTGAAAAAAAAAACTTCAGCGGAAGATACTGAAGTTATTTAGTTTAGTTTTAAAAACTTCAGCACCCAATATGCTGAAGTTTTGTCCTGGTTTCAATAGTTTCTCATAAAGAAAACTTTTTGAAGAAAAAACTTCAGCATATGCTGAAGTTATTTAGTTTAGTTGTAAAAACTTCAGCACCCAATATGCTGAAGTTTTGTCCTAGGTTCAATAGTTTCTCATAAAAAAAACTTTTTGAAGAAAAAACTTCAGCATATGCTGAAGTTATTTAGTTTAGTTGTAAAAACTTCAGCACCCAATATGCTGAAGTTTTGTCCTAGGGTCAATAGTTTCTCATAAAAAAAACTTTTTGAAGAAAAAACTTCAGCATATGCTGAAGTTATTTAGTTTAGTTGTAAAAACTTCAGCACCCAGTATGCTGAAGTTTTGTCCTGGATTCAATAGTTTCTCATAAAAAAAACTTTTTGAAAAAAACTTTAGCATATGCTGAAGTTATTTAGTTTAGTTGTAAAAACTTCAGCACCCAATATGTTGAAGTTTTGTCCCGGATTCAATAAATTCTCATAAAAAAAACATTTTGAACAAAAACTTCAGCATATTAGTTGTAAAAACCTTCAGCACCCAATATGCTGAAGTTTTGTCCTGGACTAATTAGTTTTGTCATAAAGCTTTTTTAAAAAAAACTTCAGCAGAAGATGATGAAGTTATTTAGTTCATTTGTAAAAACTTCAGCACTAAATAAGCTGAAGTTTTTCACGGGTAGGAAGGCGGCGCCTGAAGTTGTAAAAATTAGGGTATAGGTTAAATAATTTTAAAAATATGGGTATAGGTTAAATGGGGGAGACCAAATAGGGTGCCACGTGCAATTTTTACAATAATCCCCTTACCCGGCCTACCCCATACACTACCCAAACGACCCCGTTTAGTTTAACTGGTTGAATCCTAGCCATTGATCAAAATAGATCAGACGGCGAGGAACTCCACCCCTTTTAGTATATAAATTTTCCTAAACCCCACCCCCTACCCTCATTTCACCAAAGTCCAACCCCCACCCAAACCCTAGACGCCTCCCCTCCCCTTCGTCTCTCTCTCTTCTGCCTCCTCAAACCCTAGCCGCCCTAGGATTCCGTACCTCCACCAATCGACCCCAACCCTTCACCAGACCATCTCCTCCCCCTTCTCAACCATCTCCTACCATATATTTCACCAAAAACTCATTCAAATTTCTTTAATCTCAGATCTGGAAATGGAAAAACCCTAGAACATGCTGAAAATGATCCCAAGCGACTCTGTGACTCAAACTTACATGAGTCAATAGTTCTCAACGAGAACCGTCGATTCATGTGAGTAAGGGTCACTTTTGGAGGTCACCGTAGTCCGGCCAAACTCCGTCTAATCGTCGTAGTTCGTCTGAAACCCTCCAACGGGTATTCTTCCTCTTTCCTTAATACTTTAACATGTTACTAAAATCTAAAATTCATGTTAATCACTATTTTAAGATTATTTAGCTCTAGTTAGCTTTATTCTTGCTTGTTTCTATTTGATTATTTATTTTTCTCCTGTCCTTAATGGTTTATGTGTAATTGATCGAGAAGACTAAGAAAAAACAAAAAATGACAAGCTGTTTTAATTTGATTGGATAATCTTCTATTCTCTTTACAGTTTCTATATGCTATTGAGACATGAAACCATGTATTATAGTTTCTGTTTTTGGCTATTTTTCTTAAAAAATCTGCCTCTAATTGTTTATTACCATTAGGCTTAGATTTTGTTTCCTTTTCATTACTTCCTGATTATTTGCTGTTAAATTCTGTGACAAACCTGTTTTGATTGATTAGCAATTAGGTTCGTTGGATATAATCTAGGGTTGTCATTTAGATGACTGTCTTCTTTGATTCACACTTAATTGATTCAGTTTGTTAACATGTCCTGCATATCCTTGCTTATTTTGGCAGCTTTGTTTATTCATTCTAGGATTCTTTATTATCTGTCGACTTTCTGCTAAATTCAATCATGAACGTTTAATTATGTTTGCCAATCCTATTTTGCTAATCATTGTTAGTTCATTGATTGCGCATCACGGTTTATAATTAGTCAATAAATTAATTAAGATGTTAAGATCTCGCTTGGGTTATTTTATTGCTTAACTGATTTTGATTTGTGATTCAAGCCTGAGTTGTTAATTTGAGTGATTAACCTGAGCCTGATAGGAGTTAATTAGGGGGCTGATTTGGTTAAGTTAATTAATTACATTTAGATTGAATTAAATCAAAAATAAGCTAACCCAAGGACTAAAGTGATTGACTTAAACCAGAGTTGATACCTAATTAACTAAGGAACCTAACTAGGTTTAATTAACTAGAGTTAATAGTCAACCCCAAGCAAGTTTAACCCTGGTTACCAAATGGTAATTTCTAGGGCTTCAAGGGATATATTAGGTAACTCAGCTTAGGAAATGAGGCTCTTAAGGTTAAAAGGGTCTTTTAATAAGTAAGAATGTTCTAGAATAGGGGCAGTTGTCCCAAATATAGGGTTGACAGCGGCCCTATGTACTATTAGTACTATTTTTTAGCCTTTTGGATAAGGTATATGCAAAAATCATATCCCATCCTTGAGCTCCCTATCAATAGACCTTCTTTTCACATATTCTGGACCTTTCTTTTTTTGGATACTCTGGAAAAAAAAGACTCTCTCCTAGCTTGTCACAACCCCAGTTCGCCCTCCGTGAACATGTCATGACGGCACCTAGTCCCTATGACTAGGTAATCCTAACAATGCGGATAACATAATTGCGGAAATAAGCAAGTAAAAGAAAACTAAACGATCAAAAAGAAAAACTGTATATAAAAGCCACTTGGAATATACAACCCAAAATAATACGGAAGTCTACAACATCACCCCAAAAATCGGAAACTCATGGGAACCACAGGCTAACAGAATATAATACACTGCTCTAACTCCAGAATAACGATACAACTGAAAGGAGGGATAAACTTTTCACAAAAGGTGGAATAAGATAGAGACTCCTGGTCTGCGGACGCTGCAGATATACCTCGAAGTCTCTGTTGTATCTCTCAACCTCGGGGATAGTGCGTCTGAGTGGAGGTACCGGGAACTGCACATGAAAAACATGCGTAGGAAAGGGCATGAGTACACCACAGCGGTACTAATTAAGTGCCAAACCTAACCTCGATCGGGTAGTGACGAGGAAGGTCAAGGCCCTACTGAGATCAAACAATATAATAGGAATTTACAGCATGAAAATAGGCGGTAATAAGGCGTACAACAGTGAAATAAGATAGGTCAAACATGGCATTAACTAAACCCAAGAATAGAGTAACCCGGAATATGTACAACATAATAACAATGGTAACAATGAGGATCTCCCAGGATACCGTCCTGTAGTCCTTTTCTCAAGCGTCCAGTGGATCTCCCGGGATACCGTCCCGTAGTCCATCATATGTATATCCGAAGGATCTTCCGGGAAACCGTCTCGTAGTCCATTATATGTATATCCAAAGGATCTTCTGGGATACCGTCCCGTAGTCCATCATATGTATATCCAAAGGATCTTCTGGGATACCGTCCCGTAGTCCATCATATATATAGCCGAAGGATCTTTCGGGATACCGTCCCATAGTCCATCGTATGTATATCCAAGGATCTTTCGGGATATTGTCCCGTAGTCCATCATATGTATATCCGAAGGATCTTTCGGGATACCGTCCCGTAGTCCATCATATGTATATCCAAGGATCTTCCGGGATACCGTCCCGTAGTCCATCATATGTATATCCAAGGATCTTCCGGGATACCGTCCCGTAGTCCAACTAACAAAGTGCAAGGGGATCTCCCGGGATACCGTCCCGTAGTTCCAAATTAAATAAGCAGGGGGATCTCCCGGGATACCGTCCCGTAGTTCCAAAGTAAATATGCAGGGGGATCTCTCGGGATACCGTTCCGTAGTCCCAAAGTAAATATGCAGGGGGATCTTCCGGGATACCGTCCCGTAGTCCCAAAGTAAATATGCATCCACAACAAGAAGACATCCAAATTTAGAGTGCAAAAATACAAGGCAACAAGTGATTCTAGCCTAACACACTTTACGTACTACAATCGAAGCAATTTAAGCAAATATGCAATTTGGGGTAACTAGGAATGATTTTCTAAGCTAACATAGACTATGGTCGCAATTAAAATAAAAACATGTAGGAAATTCGGTCTAAATATTTAAAGTAAAACAGGATTTTTCAACAATTAGCACAAGTACGCGCTCGTCACCTCACGTACAAGGCATTCAATTACCAAATATCACATCTTAAGGGTAAAAGTTCTCCACACAAAGTTAGACAAGCCACTTACCGTGAACCGACTCAATATCAACTTGAAACCACCCGTTTTCCACGAGTATCCGACTCCAAATGGCCCAAATCTATAAAATTCAATTACATATCGTAATTAACATCTCATGCAACTGACCATACTATTTAATTCAAGCTAAAACGTGAAATTATGTAAAATGACCAAAACGCCCCTCGGGCCCATGACTCAAAATCGGGTAAAAGTTATATTTTTCGGACACCCATTCACTCATGAACTCATTTAACAAGAAACAATCTAAATATGATGCCAAAAACCCCCCACAATGTCCGTAAATTTCGGATTGGGAACATCTTTTCCCTTCCTATAGTTTTTGCCCCATTTTTGATAATTAAACTAAAGAAATCGACGGGAATTAATGGTCTAACAACGAATTAGGATTAGAAAACGTTACCTATGATCCTTCTCTTCAAAACCCACTGAAAATCGCCAAACTTTGAGCCCTCACACGATTTTTGGAATTATGAACCAAACTCTCGGATTCTTGGAATAAAATACCCAGGCAATCCGCACATGTGGACTCGATCACCGCACCTGCGTTACCGCAGCTTCGGAAGAAGCATCGCAGGTGCGAAATTCACTAAAGATGC
Source organism: Nicotiana paniculata (assembly GCA_005239505.1). Classification (NCBI taxonomy): domain Eukaryota; kingdom Viridiplantae; phylum Streptophyta; class Magnoliopsida; order Solanales; family Solanaceae; genus Nicotiana; species Nicotiana paniculata. Next base: position 66,198 of record ML325615.1, read on the forward strand.
ACTAGGGCCGCACCTGCGGTCGTTTGGTCGCGCCTACGGGATTGCACCTGTGGAACTCAGGTCGCACCTGCGACCGCTGGCCCAAATCTCCCCTATCACACCTGCAATCAAGGCCACCGCGCCTGCGAGGCCGCACCTGCAGAAAAACCTTCGCAGGTGCGAAGACACCAGAAGGTGTCTGGTTCAACAGCAGCAAAATTCCCATATTCCACCCATTAAGCATCCGAAAAGACCCCGAGGCCCCCGAGACCTCAACCAAAACCACCAACCAACCCCAGCATCTCATTTGAACTAGGTCGAGCCTTAAAAATATGTCTCTTAACATAAAAAACATCGATTATGCATAGGTTCAAGCCTAGAAACTTAAGAAAATAAAAATTCACATCCGACGCCGAAACACGTATGAACTTGTCCGAATGACCTCAAGTTTTGCACACACATCCCAAATGACATGACGGAACTACTGCAACTTCCGGACTTCCATTCCGACCCTCGAATCAAAAATTCACTATCAGACCGGAAACTCCAAAAACTCAAACTTCGACATTTCAAGCCTAAATGAGCTATAGACTTCCAAAATACATTCCGAATACGCTCCTAACCCCGAAATCACCTAATGGAGCTAACGAAATCATCAGATTTCCATTCTTAGGCCGTCTTCACACTGCTCCGACTACGGGTAACTTTCCAACACTTAAGCTCTCATTTAGGGACTAAATATCCCAAAACACTCTAAAACTTAAAACCGAACATCCCGGCAATTCAATTAAGAAGAAATAGACTTGGGGAAAACAGCTGACAGGGGATCAGGGCGTTAGTTCTTAAGACGAACGACCGGGTCGTCACATCCTCCTACACTTAAAAATTCGTTCGTCCTCGAAAGATCATAAAGACATACCTGAAGTAGTGAAAAGATGAGGGTAACAGCTCCGCATATCCTGCTCAGTCTCCCAGGTCGCCTCCTCGGCCGGCTGACCCCGCCACTGGACCTTTACTGAAGAAATGTTCTTCGACCTGAGCTTTCTGACCTGCCTATCCAATACAGCTACAGGCTCCTCAACATATGATAGATCCTTGTCCAAATGGACTGAGCCAAAATCCAAGACATGGTACGGGTCACCGTGATACCTCCGGAGTACCGAAACATGAAATATCGGATGAACTCCTGCCAAGATGGGAGGTAAGGCAAGCTCAAAAGCAACCCCCCCAACACGCCTCAATATCTCAAAAGGGCCAATAAACTTCGGACTCAACTTCCCTTTCTTCCCAAATATCATAACGCCCTTCATAGGCGAAACCCGAAGTAGAACCCTCTCTCTGACCATATATGAAACATCACAAACCTTCCGGTCCGCGTAACTCTTCTGTCTAGACTGGGCTGTACGGAGTCTATCCTGAATCACCTTGACCTTCTCCAAAGCATCATGAACCAACTCTGTGCCCAATAGCCTGGCCTCACCTGGCTCGAACCAACCCACCGGAGATCTGCACCTCCTACCATATAAAGCCTCATACGGTGCCATCTGAATGCTGAATTGATAAATTTTATTGTAAACTCAGTCAATGGCAAGAACTGATCTCAAGACCCTCCAAACTGAATCACACACGCATGGAGCATATCTTCAAGAAACTGAATAGTGCGGTCGGACTGTCCGTCCGTCTAGGGTGAAATTTTGTGCTCAACTCCACCCTGGTACCTAACTCCTGCTGAACGGCTCTCCAGAACCGTGAAGTGAACTGAGTACCTGTGTCTGAAATAATAGAAACTGGAATACCATGCAAACGAACGATCTCCCGAATATATATCTCTGCCAACCGCTCCGGTGAATAAGTAGTCAGTACCGGAATGAAATGGGCTGATTTGGTCATCCGATCAGCAATCACCCAAATAGCATCATGCTTCCTTAAAGTTCGAGGAAGTCCAACCACAAAGTCCATGGTTATACTCTCCCACTTCCACTCTGGAAGCTCAATCTGCTGAAGTAACCCTCCCGGTCTCTGATGCTCACATTTGACCTGCTAACAACTGAGGCATTTGGCTACAGACTCTACTATATCCTTCTTCATCCTTCGCCACCAATAGTGCTGCCTCAAATCCTAATACATCTTCGCAGTACCCGGATGGATGTAATACCGCGAACTATGGGCCTCTACCAAAATCAACTCACGAAGCCCATCAACATTGGGCACACAAATCCATCCCTGCATCCTCAATACCCCGTCATTTCCTATGGTCACGTCTCTGGCATCACCATGCTGGACCGTGTCCTTGAGGACAATTAAATGAGGATCATCATACTACCACTCCCTGATACGGTCGAATAAGGAAGACCGAGAAACCACACAAGCCAATACCCGGCAAGGCTCACAAAGATCCAATCTCACGAACTGACTGGCTAAGGACTGAACATCTAAGGCTAAAGGCCTCTCAGCTGCATGAAGGTATTCCAAACTCCCCAAACTCTCCGCCCGGCGACTCAAGGCGTGGTCCACCACATTGGCCTTCCCCGGGTGGTATAATATAGTGATGTCATAGTCCTTTAGCAACTCTAACCATCTACAATGGCGCAAATTTGGATCTTTCTGCCTGAATATGTGCTGCAAACTCCGGTGGTCAGTATAAATCTCACAAGGCACACCGTACAAATAGTGACGCCAGAGCTTCAAGGAATGAACAATGGCAGCTAACTCAAGGTCATGGACAGGTTAATTATTCTCATTTATCTTCAACTGTCTGGACACGTAGGCAATCACCCTACCGTCCTGCATCAACACCGCTCCAAGGCCAACTCGTGAGGCATCACAATAAACTGTATAAGACCCCGAACCAGTAGGCAATATCAAGATTGGGGATGTAGTCAAAGCTGTCTTGAGCTTCTGAAAGCTCGCCTCACACTCCTCTGTCCACTGAAATGGAGCACCCTTATAGGTTAATCTAGTCATAGGGGCTGCAATTGATGAAAATCCCTCCACAAAAAAGCTGTAGTAACCCGCCAAGCCAAGGAAACTACGAATCTCTGTAACTGAGGACGGCCTGGGCCAACTCTGCACGACCTCTACCTTCTTCGAATCCACTTGAATGCCCTCACTCGATACCACGTAGCCTAAGAATGCCACAGAACTCAACCAAAATTCACATTTTGAGAATTTAGCATATAATTTCTTCTCTCTCAAGGTCTGAAGCATTGACCTCAGGTGTTGCTCATGATCTTGCTGACTCCGGAAGTAAATAAGAATATCATCTATGAAAACAATGACGAACGAGTCGATATATGTCCTGAACACACTGTGCATCAAATGCATAAATGTTGTGGGGGCATTAGTCATCCCGAATGACATAACTAGAAACTCATAATGGACATACCGAGTCCTGAAAGCAGTCTTGATATACGGCTCCCGAATCTTCAACTGATGGTAACTGAGCGCAAATAAATCTTAGAAAATACATGTGCGCCCTGAAGTAAGTCAAATAAATCATCAATACAAGGCAAGGGATAACGATTCTTCACTATAACCCTGTTCAACTAGCGATAATCAATACACATGCGCATAGAACCATCTTTCTGTTTCACAAATAAGAGAGGATCACTCCAAGGTGAAACACTGTGTCGAATAAAACCCTTATCAAGCAATTCTTGTAACTGATCCTTCAACTCCTTCAACTCAGGAGGAGCCATACGGTGAGGAATGTAAATGGGCTGAGTGCCCGGCAACAAATCAATGCCAAAATTAATGTCTCTATCGGGCGGCATGCCCGGAAGATTAGCTGGAAACACATCGGGATAATCACGTACCACTCGAACTGAATCAATAGAAAGGGTATCAACACTGACATCTCTCACATAAGCTAAATACGCAGCACACCCCTCCTCAACCATACGCTGAGCTCAAAGAAAAGAGATAACTCTACTAGGAGTGTGATATAAAGTACCACTCCACTCAACACGCGGAATACCTGGCATAGCCAGCGTCACGGTCTTAGCGTGATAATCAAGAATAGCATAATGGGGTGACAACCAGTCCATGCCCAAGATAATATCAAAATCCACCATATCGAGTAACAATAAATCCGCATTGGTCTCAAAACCACGAATAGTAACCAAACACGACCAGTAAACACGATCCACAACAAGAGAATCTCCCACAGGAGTAGAAACATAAACAAGAGAACCCAAAGAATCTCGGGTTATACCCAAATGCGGAGCAAAATAAGAAGTAATATAAGAGTACGCGGAGCCTAGATCGAATAGAACCGATGCATCTCTGTGACAAACCAGTATAATACCTGTGATGACAGAATCGGAGGCAACAACCTTGGTACGAGAAGGAATAGCATAATATCTAGCCTGGCCTCCCCCTCGAAGGCGACCTCTACCTCCCCGACCTCCGCCCCTGTCTGGCTGGGCAGATGGGGTAGCAACTGGAGCTATGATCATGGCCTGAGAACTCTGCTGAGCAAACTGTGGCTGAAAAGTCTGTGAAGATGCACCCCTACCACGTCTGGGGCAGTCCCTAACCACATGGCGTGTATCGCCACACTCGAAACACGCTCTGGGAGGACGTGGTGGTTGTGACTGGCTAGGGCCAAGTCTGCTAGACTGACCTCAGAAAGCACCCCGCGTAGGAGGCGCGCTAGAAACCAGAGGTGCATAGTAAGGCTCTTGAGGCTTGGGTGGAGTTGGGGTACCGCTGGCTGGTGGAAGAGCTCAATGAACTAGGCGGACCATATAAACCCTACCATGACGAGCTGCTGCTGAGGTACGGGCACCATAGTAGTGACCCGACTCTCGAGACCTCTTGGCCTCTCTCTCCTCTCGCTCCCTAGCGAACATACACTCGATCTTCCTAGCAATGCTCACTAACTACTGATAAGGAATGTCCATCTCCAACTCTCGAGCCATGCTAGATCTGATGGGTGGGATAAGACCCTCAATAAACCGGCGAACCCTCTCGCGTACAGTAGTAACCAAAACTGGTGCATGCCTAGCCAATCTGGTGTAATGGATAGCATACTCTGAAACTGTCATAGCATCCTGGCACAAATGCTCAAACTCTGCACGCCATGGGTCCTGAAGGCTTTGAGGCACAACACTCTCAGGAACATATCTGAGAACTGGCTCCAGGTCAGTGAAGTAGCCTCGTCTGGACTGTCTAACTCATAGGTGCGCCACCAATCATAGGCGGCTCCGCGAAGCTGGAAGGTAGTAAAGGAAACACCACTAGATCCGGTTATGCCAATGGTGCAAAGAATAAGGTGACACACCTCTAGAAATCCCAAATCATCATCTGATGCTAGCCCACTGAATACAGGAGGGTCATACATCTTGAACCTCTCAAGTCTCTGCTGCTCATCCTCTGAAGCAGCTAACCCTTCCTCGGGCTGAGCTGACACTACAGGTAGTACAGGAATGATCTCTGAGACCTGCTCCACATACACTCGCTGCTCAAGAGTGCGGGCGACGGGAGTCTGTGCTCCTCCCCCAGCCTGATATGTGGCTGCAGCAAGGGGAAGCAACCCTGCCTGAGCCAGAGTGGTGTACATGGACATGAACTGAGCTAATGTCTCCTGAAGAGCTGGAGTAGTAGCGGCAGTAGGCGTGGCAGGTGTCTGGACCTCAATTGGATATGCTGATGGTACCTCGACAGCAGCTCGCACCGGTTCTCTCATTGCACCACGTACGCGTCCTCGGCCTCTACCCTGGCCCCGGCCCTGGCCCCCGCCTCTGGCGGCTGCTGTAGGGGGAACGGGTGCCTGATCGTCCCGAGTAGCATGTGTCCTCACCATCTGTGAGAGAATAGAAAATAGAGGTTTAGAATTGATGTCAAAAGATATTGCACGACAAGGAATTCAATTAAGTGAAGATTTTTCCTAATAAGTTACATAGCCTCTCATAGATAAGTACAGACGTCTCCGTACCGATCAACGTGACTCTAATAAACCAGCATGTGTTCCGTGACTCCTATGAACCTAGAGCTTTGATACCAACTTGTCACGACCCCAGTTCGCCCTCCGTGAACATGTCATGACGGAACCAAGTCGCTATGACTAGGTAAGCCTAACATTGCAGAATAACAACATAATTGCGAAAATAAGCAAGTAAAAGAAAGCTAAACGATCAAAAAGGAAAACTGTATATAAAAGCCACTTGGCATATACAACCCAAAATACTATGGAAGTCTACAACATCACCCCAAAACCCGGAAACTAATGGGAACCACAGGCTAACAGAATATAATACACTGCTCTAACTCCAGAATAACGATACAACTGAAAGGAGGGATAAACTTTTCACAAAAGTTGGAATAAGATAGAGACTCCTGGTCTGCGGATGCGGCAGATATACCTCAAAGTCTCTACTGTATCTCTCAACCTCGGGGATAGTGCGCCTGAGTGGAGGTACCTGGAATTGCACATGAAAAACATAAGCAGGAAAGGGCATGAGTATACCACAGTGGTACTCAATAAGTGCCAAGCCTAACCTCGGTCGGGTAGTGACGAGGAAGGTTAGGTCCCTACTAAGATCAAACAATATAACAGGAATTTACGGTATGAAAACAGGCGGTAATAAGGCGTACACCAGTGAAATAAGACAAGTCAAACAAGGCATTAACTAAACACAAGAATAGAGTAACCTGGAATATGTACAGCATAATAACAATGGTAACAATGAGGATCTCCCAGGATACCGTCCTGTAGTCCTTTTCTCAAGCGTCCAGTGGATCTCCCAGGATACCATCCCGTAGTCCATCATATGTATACCCGAAGGATCTTCTGGGATACCATCCCGTAGTCCATTATATGTATATCCAAAGGATCTTGCGGGATACTGTCCCGTAGTCCATCATATGTATATCCAAAGGATCTTCCAGGATACCGTCCCGTAGTCCATCATATATATAGCCGAAGGATCTTCCGGGCTACCGTCCCGTAGTCCATCGTATGTATATCCAAGGATCTTCCGCGATACCGTTCCGTAGTCCATCATATGTATATCCGAAGGATCTTCCAGGATACCATCCCGTAGTCCATCGTTTTTATATCCAAGGATCTTCCAGGATACCGTCCCGTAGTCCATCATATGTATATCCAATGATCTTTCGGGATACCGTCCCGTAGTCCAACTATCAAAGTGCAGGGGGATCTACCGGGATACCATCCCGTAGTTCCAAAGTAAATAAGCAGGGGGATCTCCTAGGATATTGTCCCGTAGTCCCAAAGTAAATATGCAAGGGGATCTCCCAGGATAACGTCCCGTAGTCCCAAAGTAAATATGCAGGGAGATCTCCCGGGATACCGTCCCATAGCCCCAAAGTAAATATGCAGCCACAACAAGAAGATATCCAAATTTAGAGTGCAAAAATACAAGGCAACAAGTGATTCTAGCCTAACACACTTTACGTAGTACAATCGAAGCAGTTTAAGCAAATAGGCAATTTGGGGCCACTAGGCATGCTTTTCTCAGCTAACATAGACTATGGTCGCAATTAAAATAAAAACAGGTAAGAAAGGAAATTCGGTATAAATATTTGAAGTAAAACAAGATTTTTCAACAATTAGCACAAGTACGCGCTCGTCACCTCATGTACAAGGCATTCAATTACCAAATATCACATCTTAAGGGGAAAGGTCCCCCACACAAAGTTAGACAAGCCACTTACCTCAAACCGGCTCAATATCAACTTGAAACCACTCGTTTTCCACGAGTATCTGACTCCAAATGGCCCAAATCTATAAAATTCAATTACATATCGTACCTAACATCTGATGCAACTGATCATACTGTTTAATTCAAGCTAAAACGTGAAATTATGTAAAATGATCAAAACGCCCCTCGGGCCCACGACTCGGAGTCGGGTAAAATTTATATTTTCCGGACACCCATTCACTCACGAACTCATTTAACCAGAAACATTCTAAATTTGATGCCAAAAACCCCCCACAATGTCCAGATATTTCGGATTGGGACCATCGCTTCCCTTCCTATGGTTTTTCCCCCATTTTTTATAATTAAACTAAAGAAATCAACGGGAATTAATGGTCTAACAATAAATTAGGATTAGAAAACGTTACCTATGATCCTTCTCTTCAAAACCCACTGAAAATCGCCAAACTTTGAGCCGTCACACGATTTTTGGAATTATGAACCAAACTCTCGGATTCTTGGAATAAAATACCCAGGCAATCTGCACCTGTGGACTCGATCACCGCACCTGCGGTACCGCACCTGCGGAAGAAGCATCACAGGTGCGAAATTCACTAAAGACGCACTGGGGCCGCACCTGCGGTCGTTTGCTCACGCCTGCGGGATCGCACATGCGGAACCAAGGTCGCACATGCGACCACTGGCCCAAAACTCCCATATCGTACCTGCGATCAAGGCCACCGTGCCTGCGAGGCCGCACCTGCGGAATAACCTTCACAGGTGCGATGACACCAGAAGGTGTCTGGTTCAGCAGCAGCAAAATTCCCATATTCCACCCATTAAGCATCTGAAACAACCCCGAGGCCCCCGGGACCTCAACCAAAACCACCAACCAACCCTAGCAACTCATTTGAACCAGGTTGAGCCTTAAAAACAAGTCTCTTAACATCAAAAACATCAATTATGCATAGGTTCAAGCCTAGAAACTTAAGAAAATTCCGAATTAACATCCGACGCCAAAACACGTCTGAACTTATCCGAATGACCTCAAATTTTGCACACACATCCCAAATGACATAAAGGAACTACTGCAACTTCTAGACTTCCATTCCGACCCTCGGATCAAAAATTCACGATCGGACAGGAAACTCCAAAAATTCAAACTTCGACATTTCAAGCCTAAGTGAGCTACAGACTTCGAAAATAAGTTCCGAATACGCTCCTAACCCCGAAATCACCTAACGGAGTTAACGGAATCATCGGATTTCCATTCTGAGGCTGTCTTCACACTACTCCGACTACGGGAAACTTTTCAACACTTAAGCTCTCAATTAGGGACTAAATATCCCAAAACTCTCCGAAACATAAAACCGAACGTCCTAGAAATTCAATTAAGCAGAAATAGACTTGGGGAAAATAGCTAACAAGGGATCGGGGCGTTAATTCTTAAGACGACCGACCGGGTCGTCACATAGCTGCTGAAAAAAGACATAAATACTTTCCATTCGAAAACAAAAGGTTCCCAAAAAGAAAAGTATTATTTGAAAAGAAAAACCTGATTTCCTTTTTGAAAACAAGTGCACAACTTAACGGACTAGCCCAGCTGCTATCTTCTTTTTTGGATTTCTGTTTTCTGGAAGTTTTCTTCAAACATTCATACTAAAAGATTTCTGGGTTAATTCTTGCTGGACTATTTGGTTTTATCCCTGGGTTTTCTGTTTGTTGCTGCTGATCTCTCTTCCTTCTTGATGTTTATTGTTCATACTTGACCTTTATTTGGTCAAGTATCTTGTGCTATTTTTTTTCCTCTTAAAAGGTATGTATCAGTTCATCTCTTCTTAATGAAATTTCTTTTTTTTACTAGAATCCTCATCTTCTACTCACTGTATAAAACTGGCTTTTCTTGATAAACTAAGTTACTGTTTCTGTTTTGTTAAATGTGACTATGTAGATGTTTATTGGTATGATAATGACTTTGTGAGTGTGATAGGTAATGTCTTGATGTTAGTATTTCTCCTGCTGGTGCATGATTGTTTTGTTCAGATTATATGTATATAAATGTGGTGAATACTCATAGTTCTATAATAGAACAAGCTGCACTAGGATGATTGAATCTGGCCTTTTCTATGGTCATATTTTTTCCCTAAGAGTGCACAAAATATTCTTTCAATTGAATCTCTTTGGTCAATAAAGAGATTCAACAAGAAAATCTCTAGATAGGTTAGTATTAGCACTAGGGTAGATGATTTGGACTTGTTGATAGTCAAATTCACCCCATAATAGTGCACAAAATAGTAGTGTAGATGGCTGAAATTCACCCTTTAAAAAGGGTATACAGCATGTTGTCAAAAGGGTTATAGATTAAAGAATCTGAACTCTTATATGGTCTGATTCAGTCTCTAAAAAGCCAAGAATAGTCAAAGTGTTCAAGGGAATGTTGTTTGAAGTATTAGTATGGTTGTTAGAAATGTCAAGTAAGTTTGTATATCTGGGTTTGAATCAGACTGTCCTTCATAGTCAGATTAAATCTAAGAAAAAATACATAAAACATGTTGCATTTCTTCCTGCTGAACCTTTAATCACTTATTAAAATCTGGTTGTCCCTCTATGTGTGATTACAATAGCAGAATTATCTGTTAGAGGATTCTGTGATTAATTATATATCCTTGAAGTCATAATAGAGTAATTTAGCTAGCATTAAAGGGGTAGTGAATCTGACCCTTTATAATGGTCAAATTCACCCCATATTTTAGATGCTTAGAGAGTAGTTTATCACCCTTCAAGGGTACAGAAATGAGGTCATCAAAAAAGGTTCTACAGTAGGGAATATGAATCTCCCAAATGGTTAGGTTCACTCTCTCAACATGCCTAAGTAATCATATCAAGGAATAAGTATGGACTGAAGGTCCAAGGTATGGAAATGACAGTCTTGGAGTTGAGTTTGATCCCTTTATGGTCATATTCACATCAAGATAGCGCATAAATGATTCTTCCATTTAGTATAGCTTAGCATAGCATTATCAGGTTAAACTTGACCTCATTTCATGGTCCTGTTTGGTCTGATGGGTGCCCAACACTTAGTTAATTTGTGTATTCTATAAATTACAAAAAAAGGGGCTGCAAATGCACAATACGAAGAATCCAGATGTGGAGCGACTATTTAGGATTTCCATTTTTTAGTTTCCTTTGGATATTCATAAAAAATGTATTTTTACGAAAGCTGTATTTTCACTTCAGAAAAATGTAATTCGTTCGCTTATGCACTTTGGAATCTTGTAATTTAAGGGACTAGACTGTATATTCATTTTTATCCTTTCAACTGATAGTGTTCAAACTAAATTTTAAGGCGATTTCTGGAACTTTGAATCTATGTTGCTCTAAAAGTAGTTCAGGGACAAAAATAGGTGTTTAAACGAAAAAAAAAAAAAAGAGGAGTTGGTATTCAAATCAGTCTACATGAAGCTTTTCGTAAACATTTATTTATTTCAGAAGTGGTTATTTCAAAATTCAGTTGTTTCAATATAAGTGGATTTAGTGGATTATTTCTGGTTCATGAAATATCCTGTTAAACTCTCTTAAATCGATGTATGAACACTTTTGAACCTTGAAGCATGTGATTAGGCTATCTAAAAGTCAACAAGAATTGTTAATTTAGAATTGGTAAAACTGCCTGTGTTGTGTACGTTCGCCAGAAATTACAAAGTTCCAGAAAAATAAAGTAATTTTAGCTTACCAATTTGAAGCGAGACCAGTAGATAATGCATTTATGTGTCTATAATTCTTATAGGTGTATATATATCTGCACGAATAAGGCTCATCTTGATTAACACATTTTTATCATTTACCAAACTAGGAAGAGAAGATCTTTAAGATCTGATTAAGGTTTGAATTTCCTAATTGGTAGTTTTCTTACAGAAATAGCCAAGCTAGGATGGCCTAAAGTGATTGATTGGGGCAAAATATGGCCATAGTCCGAAATATGTTTCCTTTTAGGCTAATGAATTCCTCTCTTTCTTTAGACAACCCCCCTAGATAAAATCATGCCCTTTAGATTGAAATTTGATAAAGAACCGAATGCTATTCCAAGTTACAATAAACTACACTCGGGAGTGCCAAATCATGACCCCGACCCTTAACTCTAAACAACTAAAAAATGCACATAGCAATCACGGGTGCATTTCATGTGACGTTTTGCCATGTGCTAAAAAACAACAAGTGCACGCCATCGTGACTTGTCTAAGACAAATCCATAAACGTCCTAATCGATCTTAAAACTAAAACGCTCTTTCAAAAACTAGAAAACATAAAGAATGATCGAACATTGCCTCAAATAGGCACTATAAAACTGTCATGACCACAGTCTTGACCACGTAATCTACACTCGGGTGCGACAACTCATGTCCCCGTCTTCAACTTCAAATTATAATTAAAAAAAGCACACGTTGTAATTGCGGGTGCATTTCATGTGGCGCAGTTATAATGTGTCCAAAACAAACAAGTGCACGCCATCGTGACTTGTTTCAAGATATATCCATAAATATTACAAGCGGTTAAAATTTAAAAAAAGGCTAAATTCACAATAGGTTTGAAACCTGTAAATAATTAGATAATTAGCCAAATATTAATAGTTAAGCGACTGTGCTAGAACCACGAAATTCGGGAGTGCCTAACACCTTCTCCCGGGTTAACAGAATTCCTTACCCGGATTTCTGGTTCGCAGACATTTTTAAACAGTCTAAATTTCCTCGGTTTGGGATTTCAATAAACGGTGTCCCGGAACATCGTCAAAAAATCGGGTGGCGACTCTAAAAATTAATAAATAAATCCCAAATCCGAATAATGTCACTTAAATTGGAAAAACTCCCTTATTACCCCTTCATCAATCCCGAGGGGTAGTGGAAAAAAAGGAGGTGTGATAGCTTTGGTGACTTCGATGGGGATCGATCCCAGAATCTCTGGTTCAGGGTTAAAGAATCGAGCTTATATAACTGTTATGTTTTGGCTTTTATTATCTGATTTTATATGTTTGAACCTAATGTCCTAAATGCCTCTTTTTACCGCTTTGGTATTATTTGGACTGAATATAAATTGTGTCGAAACCCTCTTCTCTCTGAGTCTTCTAAATCATCTGGGAAGTGTGCACTTCGTGTGACTTCTTTTCTGTTAGAGTCATATCCAAATTTTAGAACGAGGTNAGGATTTAAAGTTAGAATAACATAGCCTCATGTCGGATCCCTAGTAGGAACGATTATCTGCATCATGTGCATTTGACTTAGGGGACTCAACACAGAGGTTGGGTCTGTCTAGGACAGGTGTCCCCAAAAACAAAAGACTACCCTGATGCATCTTACCTGCTACGTATGCATTTATTTGTTTTAGCTTGTGTATTGACCGGCTAAAATAAAAAAAACAAACAGAAAAACAAAGAGTGAGGTAGAATAGAAAATTCACCTTGTTTTAAAAAAATCCTTGTATTTATCCCGAAACTCTACCAAACTTTCTAAAAATAATATTCCAAAACAAAATGAGTGGATGTATATTTTTAATCAGTCAAGATTCTTTCCGAACTACGCATTGTTTGATTCTCACGGGTGTGAGATACGTAGGCAAATCTCATCGGGTCCAACTCTATTTTTTTTAAATCAAAAGATATAGCCCTAAATAAAATTAGGTGACGCCACTACTGCTTGATTGCCCAAAATGGGGCACCGGAAGGCCGTTTTTGCAAAGGTGGCTGCATGTGGTTCGTCTTTAAATTTTGACCCAATTTGCAAATACAACCTTAAAAACCTCTTATTAGTATTGAAGAGTCGTATTCCCAAAGATAGCCCATTTTCTTTATTACAAAACCCTTTGCAAAAAAAATAATAATAACGCTTTTCAAAATTTTTGTGGTTTTAATTAAAAAACGAATGTGCAGGATGAATACAGTTGAAAACATTCCCTTCAAGGCAGTCGAGGAAATCCCTTTAGGACTCCATATGTGGTGGAGCGACTTGGGGGAAGCTAGTAGGAAGTCTGTTATGAAATCTTTAGGGGGACTTACTTGCCTTTTAAAAATCAAGCCAAGGTTGGACATCGTCGAGGCTCTAGTACCATTTTGGGATCCCGCCCACAACGTGTTCCACTTTTCAGACTTTGAATTGACGCCCACGCTAGAGTAAATAGCAGGGTATGCTGGTCTCAATGACAATCTTAGAAGCCGGTACCCAGTGGAACCCAGGGCAGTGACTCCACATAAGTTCTTGGATCTGTTAAGCATTAGTCGGGACGTCCAAGACCCACACCTGTCTGAAGGTTTCTGCACTTTCTACTTTCTTTACAAACGTTAGGGAGATCCCCGAGGTTATGAGGCTAACAACATTGTCCTAACTCATAAAGATTAGGATAAATAGGAAGCCCGCCGAGGGCTGGCTTTTGTGGTAGCATTCTTGGGTACCTTGATTTGCCCCAGAAGTGACAGATGCATAAATATCGGGCTTTTGGGAATGTCAAATGTTATGATGAAAAATCCCAATGTCACACTTATACCAATGGTCTTAGCCGAGATTTATCGCGCTCTAACAATTTGCCAATCTGGGGAAAAGTTCTTTTAGGGGTGCAACCTGCTTCTGTAAATCTGGCTGATCGAGCACCTCTGTCACCGCCCAGGCTACATGAACTACGGCTTAACCGGTTTTAATTGAATCGAGGAACATGGTACTCGGGTAAAGGGCCACAAATTTCCTGAGGGCACAGAAGCCTGGCACTCATACTTAAGTTCACTGACTGCCGACCAAATCGAGTGGACGTTCGGGTGGCTCCCTATCAGCGAGGTTATCAACATGTCTTCTGAGGTTTGCTATTTTTTGTTAATGGGCCTGTGAAGCATTCGGTCATATGCCCCACACTGGGTCTTACGCCAGTTGGGGAGACAACAGGGTGTTCCCTATGATGAGGATTTAAGCAAACAAGCCATTGAGTTATGTCCGAGAGCTGCATTTCCTGAAGGCAGGGTCCGTCAAATCTAGAACGAGTGCAGGTTTATAGATCCTCAAACTCGGGTAAGAAATTTATCTAAAGGAGAAGTGGAGCCCGCCTACACCTTTTGGTATGGCATAAGAGGCAGGGAGCATCGAGACCAAGAGCGACCTGCAAAGAGGTCCCTCGTGCAACAATTCACCGAGCAAACACAAGAGCATTGGGCCTGGTTAGAAAAAGAAAACAGCTACCGAGCCACAATAAGCAAGTTGGAAGCCCAGGTCAGGGAAAATTTGAAAACATTCTACATACTTCCACAATTGAAGGAGAGAGAATAGATTAGCCCAAGAAAATGAAGTTCTCCGGGCCCAAATACAGGAATTAAAAACAGCTTCTAAGAACCCGGAGAAAAGCAGAACTGATGAAAGGCTTATCAACAGCCTGAGGCATAAAGTGTGCAGCTATGGGAATGATCTAGATAAAGCTGAAGAAGAACTGGCTGGAGTTCGGGAAAGATTAACAAGAAGTGCAGAAGAAAGACAGAGTTTGTCCAGAGACTAAGAAGAAAATATGACCAGGAAGTCATAGGCTTGAAGGCAAAATTGGTCGTTCTCGAGAACGAAATGGCCAAACAGGCAAAAAGAATAAAGACTGAGAGGGAACAGTGCTATGCCATGATGGCTCAATTAGAAAAAGAGTTGCAACAATGGCAAGAGCAGAGTCACAAAGACATCCAGACTTTAGAGGCAAGATCCCAGCAAATCGGGCGCCTACTTCAAGAAAAGGGTATCATCAGGCGGAGGGTCCAAGAGATAGCTTACCACATCGTCGCCAGATGCCTGGAATGTGAATATATGATGACCACTTTCTTCTCAGCGGTTATGATCTTCGTCCACAAAATAATGGACGACCTTTACTGTCTCCGGCAAGACATAGCGCGCAGGCCCGTGGCAAGGCCGAATGATGCCCCACCTTCCCCTGGAGCAACAGAAGCACTAATGTATTTTTGATGTTTTTCAGTCTGTTTTCATGTCTGAGTCCACAGTAGTTTTTATATTTTCAAAAAATATGTGTCGAGTCTGTTTTTCACATTTTGAAATTCCAAAAGTGGGCTACAAGTTTTCTGTAATCAGAAGTGTTTTATTTTATGAATGAAATTTTAGATTGGAACTTTTAGAAGAAATATGTATTTCTGTCTTTTGGTTTTGCTAGCATGAACTACGTAATGATCCGATTCACGCGGCACCGTGATACGTAGGCAATCCACATAGGATTTGATCATAACAATAGGAAAAGAAACCAAGCGAGGAATAAAAGAGCCGAATTAGTAACAAAGGAAAGAAAGGTCCAAAACCCATAAATAAAGTCGGGATGAAGTACACAACTGTTTCAAAAACATATATATATAAGCGTTTAAATTTACCCGGTGCATTGCATACCCCAAACGTGCTATTACCTATGTGACAAATGCTTCAACCTAACATTTTGTTGGTTCAATCTTAAGGTATTTTTAGGTGGTTGGTTTTGTGCGGTTGCCTGGCTTCCCATCCTTACTTCACTAGATCAAAAGGGAGCATAGAAATGACGTCTGAAAGTCACTTGCCGATCGTCAACTCTTCCGTAGAAGACCTAAACACGGCCACCCCAACATCTGAGTCAGAAACAGCTGAAGAAAACAGGATCCTACATTGCCGCATGCTTGAAATGTGGATGCATGGTCCAATGGTAGGGAACCACCCAGTACCATCCCGGGTTTCCCAGAAATAATTCCCAGGGCAGGTGGGACCTCCAACATCCCCATAAGTTACCCAGCCACGTCGTTTGGATATCCAACTATGTCGACTCACTTTGTCGGAAGGCCTTCTGAGGTTCGCCCCCAGGCCCTATTTTCTGTTGTGTCTTCCAACATCTTCACCGCACCACCAAACTCCGCCACGGCTCCACCAACTATCTCTGGGCCAAGTTTCGAGCCTCCGAAATTCACATTCCAAACACCATTCGTCCATCAGGATACCACTCATATCACTCCCAATTCATACCCCCAACAACCTCAGCCTGAGTTTACTTTGGGACAAGATAAGAAAACCTTTGAGCATGAAGAAATAACTTGGAAAATGAAGAGTATGGAAAAGATCCTCAAGAATATACAGGGGCTGAGCGGGAAGAAAAGCGTCTCCTATGCAGATTTATGCATGTTCCCGCACGTCCACTTGCCTCTTGGGTTTAAAACCCCCAAGTTCGAAAAATATGACGGTCATGGGGACCCCATAGCTCATCTGAAAAGGTACTATAACCAGCTCCGGGGAGCAGGTGGGAAAGATGAACTTCTCATGGCATATTTTGGAGAAAGCTTGATGGGAATTGCCTCAGAATGGTACATGGACTAGGATATATCCCGCTGGCACATATGGGATGACCTGGCATGAGACTTTTTCCGGCAATTCCAATACAATGTGGACATCGCTCACGATAGGAACTCACTATCCAATCTCAAAAGAAACCCTCAGAGAGCTTCAAAGAGTACTCCATCAAATGGCACGAGCAGGCCTCCAGGGTCAAACCTCCGATGGATGAGGTTGAAATGGTCAGCGTCTTTCTACAAGCACAGGAAGCTGACTACTTCCAAAATATGATGTTCGCCATTGGCAAACCATTTGCGGAACCAATCAAAATTGGAGAAATGGTGGATAATGGTCTAAAAATTGGTCGCATCCTGAGCCAATCTACCATAAGAGCAACCTCTCAAGCCATACAAAGCGGATCTGGGGTTTCAGCCAACAGGAAAAAGAAAGAAGAAGGGGCCATGGTGGTTTCCGATGTTAGGAAGCCTCGACAATACCCACATCCATTTCCAAAAGATTCCCAACATTACTATCCGCACCAAGATGCAGCTTATACTACGCCCCCTTTTCCTTATACGGTAATGAACGCTCAGCCACATCCCAGGCCGCAGCAAAAATACAATCAGAACAGAGCTCCACCTCCAAGAAACAGCCATCCTCCCCCAGCTCCATATAATCCACGCCCTCCTCAAAACTACCCATACAACACATACCCCCGTGAACTACCAAGGAGACCTAACTTCACTCCTATCGGGGAGCCGTATTCAAGCCTCTTCCCAAAATTAGTCCAGATGGGGCTTCTATAACCCGTACCTTCGACTAGGCAAAACCTAGCATCAGCATCATACAAACCGGGGACCAGTTGTGCCTACCATTCCAGAGCAGGAGGGCATGACACGGAGGAATTTTGGACCCTCAAAAGAGACGTGGAAAGCCTTATAGAACAAAATAAAGTAGTGTTAAGGGACGAAGAAGCTCCCAATGTGACAAACAATCCATTACCCACTCACAATCAAGGGCCCGTCATCGGCATGATTTTCGAGGACCAGGATTTTGATCCAGCATGAAAGGCCATCATCGCCATCACAAATGTGGAAAGAAAGCACAATGCGGCACCCAAACCAGTCAAAGAAATGAACAAGAGTAACCCCGTCCCCCAGGTCCCTAAGAAGGCTAAGGCCGAGACAAATAGGGGACCCTCTAAAGACGCTATTCTTTACGTCCCCAAGGCACCCAGGAAGGAATAAAGTGTGTTTAGCCCTCACAGAAGGCTACAATTTAACAAGGCAATGATGAACAGCCCAAAAATGTACATGCAAAAGGGAACGTATGTGGCGCGGGGGAAAATAATATCACCAAGGTTGAATGAGCCCGTGGTTATCAGCCGCGCGTCACAAACTCCCATGGTTTAATAGTATTGTCGTCCCTTGGATTACAACAAAACAGTGGTGACATACAAAGGAAAAGAAATTACTGGGGAAACAGGTAATATAAACTCATCAGAGAAATACCTCAACCTGGAAAAGCTGAACAAAAACAAGCAGAAACGCTTTCCGCCTAAAAAGCCGATCAATGCCGAAGAGGCAGAATAATTCCTCAAAAACATAAAAATTGCTGAATATGCCACAATTGAGATGCTCAGAAAGTCCCCCACTCAGCTCTCACTTCTATCTTTGCTGATGAATTCAAACGAGCACCAGAAAATCCTGATCAAAACACTTAATGAAGCATATGTTCCGGCCGAGACCACGGTTGAGAAAATGGAAAGAATGGCAGAGCAATTTTTTGAATTCAACCGAATCTCATTTAGCAAGAATGACTTTTCCCTGGAAGGGGCGTCCCACAACAAAGCTCTCCACCTAACTGTTAAATGTGAAGGTTACTATGTGAAAAGAGTTATGATGGACGGTGGATCTGGGGTTGATATTTGCCCTCTCTCGACCTTAGAAAGAATGGAGATCGGGGCTGAGAGAATTAGGCCCAACAACGTGTGCGTCCGTGCATTCGATGGTATCAAGAGAGACACGATCAGGGAGATTGATTTGGCCTTGACACTCGGCCCTATAGATTTTGAAGTGACATTCCAGGTCATGGATATGGATACTTCCTACAATTATCTCCTGAGAAGGCCTTGGATCCATGCAGTAGGAGCAGTGCCATCTACTCTCCACCAGATGGTTAAGTTCGACTATGAAGACCAGGAAATTGTGGTCCATGGGGAAGATGATCAATCTATTTACCGGGACTCATCAGCCCCATGCCTGGAAGCATGAGAGGGCAGCGAGCACATAGTCTACCAGGCTTTCGAGATTGTGGTTGCGGACTAGCATGAAGAAGGAACTCCGTTCCCTCAACCCTTCCTATCAAATGCATCAATTATGATCGCCAACAACATGATTAAATATGGGTATACACCTGGAAAAGGGCTCGGGTTGTCCTTGCAAGGCATTAAAGAGCCCATCACTTTGCCTGCCAATAAGAAGTTCTTTGGCATAGGGTTTCAAGCTACTCCCGACGATGAACGATGGGCTGACCAACGTAAGAAACATGGTTGGGTATTTCCTCAACTGGTCCCACACATCACCACATCATTTGTCAAGCCAAAATACGTGGACGAAGAGGAAAAGGCTTTCACGGCTGAAGAAATCGAAGAAATATGCGGAGCCATGAGGCAGATGTTATATGAGGCCCATATGGTCCAACCAGGAGAAGGCTCTAGCACTGCCGAAGTACAGTATATGGGGCTTGACGCCAAGTTGCAAAATTGGGAGGCTACTCCATTCCCCATCAGGCGGGAGTCCCGGTAGTTCAGCTTTTGCTATCCTTTCTGCACTATGAGTTATTTCAGGATGTAACTCAAGTGTTTTTAAATTCTTGCCTTTAATTCCGATGTAAACCCTCCTACGTTCAAATTCAAAGAAAAGAAATCAAAATTTCATAGTCTATTATTCTTTCTTATTTTTGTTTACTTTTCTTATTTTTTTAGTCCTAATAATGCGGCTTTAAAAAACATGACATGCTTGCGGACTTCATGCTCTGGTCTTATTACGCCGTCTAACCTCGAAATAATGAATCAAGAACTGGAATATGACGAAGAAGAGGCTTTTACGGAAATAAATCGAGAATTGGAACAGTTCGAGAATAAGCCTAAGCCAAACTTAAACGAAATAGAACCCGTTAACTTGGGCAATGAAGAGGAGATTCGAGAGACCATGATAAGCGTCCACACGGATGAAAAGACTAGGGATGCCTTGATTCAACTCCTATTTTAATTCAAAGATGTGTTTGCTTGGTCCTATGATGACATGCCCGGACTAAGTATGGATTTGGTAGTACACAAATTACCAACCTACCCCGGTCATCCACCTGTCCAACAAAAGCAGAGGAAATTTAAAACGGACATGAGTGGCAAGATCAAAGAAGAGGTCGCTAAACAACTAAAGGCTGGAGTAATCCGAGTGGTCCAATATACCACATGGCTGGCCAATGTGGTTCCGGTGCCTAAAAAGGACGGAAAGGTCTGAGTATGTGTCGACTACCGAGATTTGAATAAAGCAAGTCCCAAGGATAATTTTCCACTACCAAACATACATATCCTAGTTGACAATTGTGCCAAACACGAGGTAAAATCTTTTGTCGATTTCTATGCAGGATTTCACCAGATGTTGATGGATGAAGAGGATGCAGAAAAGACAGCCTTCACTACACCCTGGGGAACATACTGTTACCGGGTCATGCCATTTGGGTTAAAGAATGCTGGGGAAACTTATATGAGGTCCATGACCGCCATATTCCACGACATGATGCATCAGGAGATTGAAGTGTATGTGGATGATGTGATCATTAAGTCCAGAACCCAAAGTGACCATGTGCAGCATTTGAGGAAATTCTTCGAACGCCTGCACAAATATGATTTGAAATTAAACCCAGCCAAATGCGCTTTCGGAGTTCCATCTGGAAAGTTACTGGGATTTATAGTCAGTCGACGGGGCATTGAGTTGGACCTGACAAAGATAAAATCTATTCGGGATCTCCCACCCCCAAGAACCAAGAAGGAAGTCATGAGTTTGTTGGGTAGGCTGAATTACATCAGCAGGTTCATCGCTCAGTTGACCTCCACATGTGAGCCTATATTCAAGCTATTGAAAAAAGATGCGGCCATCAACTGGACAGACGAGTGCCAGGACACTTTTGACAAGATCAAAGAATATTTGTCAAATCCTCCAGTGTTAGTCCCACCAGAACCGGGAAGACCTTTGTTCTTATACCTGACGGTGCTAGAGAAACTCCTTTGGGTGTGTTCTCGAGCAACACAATGCAACCGGAAAGAAAGAGCAGGATATTTGTTACTTAAGTAAGAAGTTCACAAGCTACGAGGCCAAGTATTCTCAATTAGAAAGGACTTGTTGCGCTCTAACTTGGGTTGCTCAGAAGCTCCGACATTATTTATTGGCTTATACCACCTACCTCATCACGAGGTTGGATCCTTTGAAGTACATATTCCAAAATCCAATGCCCACCGCGAGATTAGTAAAATGGAAAATCTTGCTCACAGAATTAGATATTGTCTATGTCACTCGCACAGCTATGAAAGCTCAAGCGTTGGCTGATCATCTAGCTGAAAATCCGGTTAATGATGAATACCAACCCTTGAACACTTATTTTCCGGATGAAAAAATCAACTCCGTCGAAATAATCTCGGAAGGCGCTGACACCTGGAAAGTGTTCTTCGACGGAGCAGCCAATGCGAAAGGTATCGGGATAGGGGCAATCTTGACTTCACCCACAGGACAACACTACCCAGCCACAGCCCGCCTCCGTTTCTTCTGCACAAACAATACTGCTGAATATGAAGCTTGTATAATGGGCAGGAACATGGCCATTGACATAGACGTAGAAGAGTTGTTGATCATGGGAGACTCCGATTTGATCATTAAGCAGGCTTAGGGAGAGTGGGAAACTCGAGATGTTAAACTCTTTCCCTACAGACAGCATGTGGAGAATCTTAGTAAGCGATTCAAAGCCGTCAAGTTCAGATATATTCCTCGGTGCCACAATGAGTTAGCTGATGCGCTAGCCACCCTAGCTGCAATACTGCCCTATCCGGGCAATGTTCGCATAGACTCGTTGGAGATCCAAATCAAGGAAAGACATGGTTATTGCAACACGGTCGAAGTAGAACTCGATGTCCAACCATGGTATCATGATATTAAAAGATTTTTGAAGACAAGAGAATATCCCGAGCAGGCCAACGGAGACCAAAAAAAACCATCTGAAGGCTCGCTAGCAGTTTCTTCCTAAGTGGGGAAGTACTGTATAAAAGGACTCCCGATCTAAATCTGTTAAGATGTGTAGATGCCAAAGAAGCCGAAAGGATCATGGGCGAGGTCCATTCAGGAGTATGCGGTCCCCACATGAATGGGTACATCCTCGCAAAGAAAATCTTGCGAGCTGGATATTATTGGATGACCATGGAGAAAGATTGTTTCGGTTTCGTCCGGAAGTTCCATAAGTTTCAAATACATGGCGACCTAATCCATGCACCACCATCACAACTGCATCCTATGTCGGCACCCTAGCCATTTTTTGTCTGGGGAATGGATGTCATTGGGCCAATCGAGCCAAGGGCCTCAAACGGGCACAGATCCATTATAGTTGCTATTGACTATTTCACGAATGGGCCGAGGCCGTCAGATTCAAAGTTGTCACTAAGAAAGTGGTGGTGGATTTCGTGCATGCTAATATCATCTGTCGTTTTGGCATCCCAAAAAATATCATTACCGACAATGCCGCAAATCTAAACAGCAACTTGATGAGGGAAGTATGTGAACAGTTCCAGATAACACACCGCAACTCGACCCCTTACCGCCCAAAGCCAATCTTGCCATTGAAGAAGCAAACAAAAACATCAAGAAAATTCTCAGGAAAATGATCCAAACATCCAGGCAATGGCATGAAAGCTACTTTTGGCATTGTTGGGATATCGCACGACCATGTGCACATCGGTTGGAGCTACCCCTTACCTATTGGTTTACGGCACTGAAGCCGTAGTACCCGCAGAAGTCGAAATTCCTTCCCTCCGGATTATTGTCGAAGAAGCATTTGAGGAAAATGAGTGGGTCAAGACCCGACTAGATCAATTAAATTTTATTGATGAAAAACGAATGGCCGCAGTGTGCCACAGACAATTATACCAGCAGAGAATGGCATGTGCTTACAAAAAAAAAGTGCGATCTAGGAACTTCGAAGTAGGGGAACTCGTTTTAAGACGTATCCTTCCGCACCATGAAAAAGCGAAAGGAAAATTCTCCCCAAACTGGAAAGGCCCATACATCATAAGGAAATTTCTACCAAAAGGAGCGTTATACCTGGGGAACATCGAAGGAAATGACCCCAAAACAGCTGTCAATGCAGATGCCGTCAAAAGGTACTATGTTTGATCCTCCATATATTTTCAAATGTTCTTTGGCTGAGATGACGAAGGATTTCATTCTCCCTACCCAAACAACATTAACCCTTTTTGCAAACCCTTTGAGCCGGTTACTCTTCTTTCATTACCCTCTTTGGAACCCGAGTTTGTTATTGAAAAAAAAGAAAAAAAAATCAAATGAAAAAAAAAGTGAAAAAAAAAGAGAAAAAATCAATCAGAAACGGAAACAAAAACAAAAGTTCCCTGAACTATGTTCGACTTGATTCCGAAAGGATACGTAGGCAACCTCTCCATGAGGTTCAGTCACACCAAAAAAAAATCCACATTTCCCCATGAGTTTAAGCTGGGGCAAGTGTTAAGATTCGGCAATGTGTCGCCTGAAAGGTTCCAAAGTTGTAATTCAACACAAATTCTTTTCACCAAAAACCATGTCTAAGTCATTCCGATCAATCGGCAAAGATGTCCAAAATTAGAGGATACAGTTGTTTTGATCCAAATACAAGCAAATGAGAGAAATTAAAATGAGAGAGTCTCATTGGTGAAAACCCACACGGGCACCGTCAGGCGACGGTGAACAGAGAAATTAAAAATGAGAGAGCCTTGTTAGTGAAAACTCGCAAACAGCACTACAAGGAGATGGTGAGAAGAGAAATGAGAGAGGTTAGTTGGTGAAAACCCGCAAAGGGACCACTGATCGAAAAGGATAATGGGTCACTGGCATGGACACAGTCCAGGGCAAGGTTTCTCAATCTCGAGGTAATAGTTGTGATGAATTTCTGAGAGTCGGACGGTTTTTCACAGATCAGGCATCCAGTCCAAAGGGCATGTCATGTTCATTGAAGTCCGCATGCACTCCAGATAATTCCTTCTTTCCTTTCCCCGAAAGGGACACCTCTTGTTTATATTCATTGTCCATTCTGTCATTTATTTTTCTTTTGAATCCCTTTCGGTCTAACTCTGTCCCGAAACTAAGGCAAAGAAAAGATGGCAAGACTGATTTACAAGGCTCTCATTTGACATGGGTCAATATACAAGGGCGCCCAGCCTCGTCAGGGGCATCGAGTCGATATCGATTGGCCGAAGAGGCCGATACTTCCAAACT
Source organism: Nicotiana paniculata (assembly GCA_005239505.1). Lineage (NCBI taxonomy): Eukaryota > Viridiplantae > Streptophyta > Magnoliopsida > Solanales > Solanaceae > Nicotiana > Nicotiana paniculata. The sequence continues at coordinate 90,675 of ML325615.1, forward strand.
CAAAACCTTGAAAGAAGAAAATCAAATTGAAGTGCCTATAAAAGGCGAATGAAGTTGAAAGGTTGAGCCCCACGTGGCTAACCATCTTGGCAAGGTTTAAAAAGCCGAAATGTTCCAAATGACCTAAAGTTACAGTTGGAAGGAAATTCAGAAATAAAAAGCCAATAAAGGCGAAATAAAGTTGGAAAGGTTAAGTCCCCCGAGACTAACTAGTGCGGAAGAATTTGAGGGGCAAAAAGTCTCCCCCGAATACTCATGAAATACAAAGGGAAGCAAGTGAAAGGCCTACAAAGTCAGAATAAAGCTGAAATGTTGGGTCCCACGTTACCGGTCACCACAACGAAATCTAGAAATTCAAGGTCCCCGGGTTTGGAAATGAAACTCAATCCCCAGTAAACAAGCAAACAGTTGAGATCTTCGTCAAAGAGGCTAAGATCAAGCAGTTTGAAATTATCAAGGCCGCAAAACCAACCAGTGTTTCAAACTAACAAACTGTTCTTTGTTTAAAAGTAGGAAACAGGTGCAAAAGCAACCATGCAAAAGCAGGTGCAATCAAAAGGAATTGCGTAAGAGCTAGAAGGAGCTCTACAGAAGGAAAGTTTCCTCCAAAAATCTTTTCCCGCATGCCCAAAATAAAATAAAATAAAAAGAAAGAAAGAAAGATACGAGAGAAAAAAAGAGAGAAGAATTGAAGTTGAAAATAACTCAAAGTAGTATGAGGCCTCAAATCCCGAACTACACCTTTTCACGATGCAGGGTACACACTCCCGCAGTCGATGTCAATCAAGGGTATACACTCCGTGGTTGATGTTTTCTTTTCCAATCAAGGGTATACACTCCCTAGTTGATTTCTTTTCCCGACGCAGGGTATACACTCCCGTAGTCGATGCCAATCAAGGGTATACACTCCCTGGTTGATGCTTTCTTTTCCAAGCAAGGATATATACTCCCTGGTTGATGTTTTCTTTTCCAATCAAGGGTATACACTCCCTGGTTGATTGTTTCTTTTCTAATCAAGGGTACACACTCCCTGGTTGATGCTTTCTTTTCCAATCAAGGGTATACACTCCCTGGTTGATGTTTTCTTTTCCAATCAAGGGTATACACTCCCTTGTTGATTTATTTTCCTGACGCAGGGTATACACTCCTGTAGTCGATGCCAATCAAGGGTATACACTCCCTAGTTGATGTTTTCTTTTCCAATCAAGGGTATACACTCCCTGGTTGATGTCTTCTTTTCCAATCAAGGGTATATACTCCCTGGTTGATCTCTTCTTTTCCAATCAAGGGTATACACTCCCTGGTTGATGTTTTCTTTTCCAATCAAGGGTATACACTCCCTGGTTTATTTCTTTTCCCGACGCAGGGTATACACTCCCGTAGTCGATGCCAATCAAGGGTATACACTCCCTGGTTGATGTCTTCTTTTCCAATCAAGGGTATACACTCCTTGGTTGATCTCTTCTTTTCCAATCAAGGGTATACACTTGATGTTTTCTTTTCCAATCAAGGATATACACTCCCTGGTTTATTTCTTTTCCCGACGCAGGGTATACACTCCGTAGTCGATGCCAATCAAGGGTATACACTCCCTGGTTGATGTTTTTCTTTTCCAATCAAGGGTATACACTCCCTGGTTTTTGTTTTCTTTTCCAATCAAGGGTATACACTCCCTAGTTGATGTCTTCTTTTCAATCAAGGGTATACACTCCCTGGTTGACGTTCTTCTTTTCCAATCAAGGGTATACACTCCCTGGTTGATGTTTTTCTTTTCCAATCAAGGTTATACACTCCCTGGTTGATTTCTTTTCCCAACGCAGGGTATAAACTCCCATAGTAGATGCCAATCAAGGGTATACACTCCCTGGTTGATGCTTTCTTTTCTAATCAAGGGTATACACTCCCTGGTTGATGTTTTTCTTTTCCAATCAAGGGTATACACTTCCTGGTTGATGTCTTATTTTCCAATCAAGGGAATACAGTCCCTGGTTGATGTCTTATTTTCCAATCAAGGGAATACAGTCCCTGGTTGATGTCTTCTTTTCCAATCAACGGTATACACTCCCTGGTTGATGTTTTCTTTTCCAATCGAGGGTATACACTGCCTGGTTGATATTTTCTTTTCCAATTAAGGGTATACACTCTCTGTGAGCATGTGATTTTTTACTCGCCATATCGTCCTATAAAAATATCATTAAGTCAATTGATTTTATGAATCTTTTATTGATTTTTAATTGTGAAAGATTTGTATTTTTTTTTTTTTTTGCATAATTCATCTTTTAAAATTATTAACACGCATCACTATTATCATGAAAATATAAAGTTATAATTAGCTATATAATAGGCGAATGATGGTTATTTAACGTAATGTAGTTTTAATAACTAATTACTAAAAGTTAATCATTTTATTCGAATGAAACATAGATTTTATTAGGAATATAAAATTAGTCGTTTTATTCTTGATTATTCTATAAATAGATGTAAAATAAGGTTAATTACTACATTTCTTGGATTAAATTAGATTTGAATTTAATTGGTTTAGTTAATTAAAAGGGATTAAAATCAGACCTTGGCCAAAATTACCCAGGCCCAATCCCTAACTCTACACGACCCAGCAACCCAGCCCAATACCCGCTTTTTCAAAAAAAAAAAAAGACTTCGGCGAAGTGTTGAAGTTATTAGTTCATTTGTGAAAACTTCAGAAGAAGTGCTGAAGTTATCAGTTCATTTGTGAAAACTTCGGCAGAAGTGCTGAAGTCATCAGTTCATTTGTGAAAACTTCAGCAGAAGTGCTGAAGTCACCAGTTCATTCGTGAAAACTTCAGCAGAAGTGCTGAAGTTATTAGATCATTCGTGAAAAATTCAGCAGAAAATGCTCCCAAGCGACTTTGTTACTCAAACTTACATGAGTCGATAACGAGAACCGTCGATTCATGTGAGTAAGGGTCACTTTTGGAGGTCGCCATAGTCCGGCCAAACTCCGGCTAGTCGTTGTAGTTCGTTTAAAACCCTCTAACGGGTATTCTTCCTCTTTCCTTACTATTTTTACATGTCACTAAAACCTAAAATTCATGTTAATCACTATTTTTAGATTATTTAGGTCTAGTCAGCCTTATTCTTGCTTGTTGTTATTTGATTAGTTATTGTTCTCCTGTCCTTAATGGTTCGCTAATAATTGATTCATTGATTGTGCATCATGGTTTATAATTAGTCAGTAAATTAGTTAAGCTGTTAAGACCTCGTTTAGGTTATTTCATTGCTTAACTGATTTTGATTTGTGATTTGTCATTCAAGCCTGAGTTTGTTAATTTTAGTGATTAACCTGAGCCTGATAGGAGTTAATTAGGAGGAGTGATTTGGTTAAGTTAATTAGTCACATTTAGATTGAATTAAACCACAAATCAGCTAACCTAAGGAACCTAAGTAGTTTTGATTAACTAGAGTTAATAGTCAACCCCTAGCAAGTTTAACTATGGTTACCAAATGGTAATTTCTGAGACTTCAAGGGATATATTAGGTAACTCAGCTTAGGAAATTAGGCTCTCAAGGTTAGAAGGGTCATTTAATCAATAGGAATGTTCTAGAATAGGGGTAGTTGTCCCAAAGATAGGGTTGACAACTGCCTTATGTACTATTAGTACTATTTTTCAGCCTCTTGGATAAGGTATATTCCAAAAGCATATCCCATCCTTGAGCTCCCTATAAATAGACCTTCCTTTCACATATTCTGGGGGATGATCTGGAGGAGGCCTTTTTTTTGGATTTTTCTCTTTTCTTTGGGGGATAATCTTCTTTTCTGGACACTCTAAAAAAAAGACTCTCTCTGAGCTGTTGAAAGAATTTTTGAAGGCACAGAAAAATCAGAGTATTACCCATTATGTTGGGCTACTGGTTTTTCTTTGGTTTTCTATTTGCTACTGCTGATCTCTCTTCATTTTTGTTGTTTATTGATCATACTTGACCTTTATTTGGTCAAGTTTCTTGCTGGATTTTCTTTCTCTTTAAAGGTATGTAACAGTGAACTTTATACAACATTATTGAATTCAGACTTTGTTTTAAACTTGTTGGTTAATGTTGTATTTTCTTCAAGAATATGTGAATCTTCTTCTTCCCCTTTCTTAATGTAGAAACTGAAGTAAGATTATCATTATCTAAGTGTATGCATGCAACTCTTGGAATATCCTTGGTAGTGTGCTGAACTTCTATTAATAAGCTTACTGTTTTATGGCTAGGTGGTAATTTCATATGTGTTTAGCATGTTAGAAAGATAAATGGCACTAGGGTAGATGAATCTGACTTTTCAATGGTCAAATTCACCCCATAATAGTGCACAAAACAGTAGTGTAGATGGCTGACATTCACCCTTTAAAGGGTATACAGCATGTAGTCAAAAGGGCTATAGAGTAAAGAATCTGAACCCTCATATGATCTGATTCAGTCTCTAAAAAGTCAAGAATAGTCAAAAATGTTCACAGGAATGTTGTTTGAAGTATTGGTATGGTTGTTAGAAATGTCAAGTAAATTTGTATCTCTGGGTTTGAATCAGACTCTCCTTCATAGTCAGATTCAATCTAAGAAAAATACATAAAACATGTTGCCTTTCTTCTTGCTGAACCTGTAATCACTTATCAAAATCTGGTTGTCCCTCTATGTGTGATTACAACAGCATAATTATTTGTTAGAGGCTTCTGTGATTAATTCTATATCCTTGAAGTCATAATAGAGTAAATTAGCTAGCATTAAAGGGGTAGTGAATCTAACCCTTTATAATGGTCAAATTCACCCCATATTTTATATGCTTAGAGAGTAGTTTATCACCCTTCAAGGGTACAGAAATGAGGTCATCAACAAAGGCTCTAGAGTAGGGAACCTGAATCTCCCAAATGGTTAGGTTCACTCTCTCAAAATGCCTAGGTAATCAAAATCAAGGAATAAGTATGGACTGAGGGTCCTGTAAATGACAGTCTTGAAGTTGAGTTTGATCCCTTTATGGTCATATTCACATCAAGAAAATGCATAAATGATTCTGCCATTAGTATAGCTTAGCATAGCATTATCAGGTTAAACTTGACCTCCTTTCATGGTCCTGTTTGGTCTGATGGGTGCCCAACACTTAGTTAGTTTGTGTGTTCTATAAATTACAAAAAAAGAGGGGGCTGCAAATGCACAGTACAAAGAATCCAGATGTGGAGCGGCTATTTAGGATTTCCATTTTTTATTTTTTATAATTTCCTTTGAATATTCATAAAAGTGTATTTTTACCAAAGCTGTATTTTCTTTTCGCTTCAGAAAAATGTAATTCGTTCGTTTATGCACTTTGGAATCTTGTAATTTAAAGGATTGGACTGTATATTCATTTTTAGCCTTTCAACTGATAGTGTTCAAACTAAATGGTTATTTCGAAATTCAGTTGTTTCAATATAAGTGGATTTAGTGGGATATTTCTGGTTCATGATGTATCTTGTTAAACTCTCATAAATCGATGTATGAACACTTTTGAAACTTGAAGCATGTGATTAGGCTATCTAAAATTCAACAAGAATTGTTAATTTAGAATTAGTAAAACGGCCTATGTTGTGTATCTTCGCCAGAAATTACAAAGCTCCAAAAAAATAAAGTAATTTTAGCTTACCAATTTGAAGCGAGACCATTAGACAATGCATTTATGTGTCTGTAATTCTTCTCGGTGTATATATATCTGCACGAATAAGGCGCATCTTGATTAACACATTTTTTATCATTTACCAAACTAGGAAGAGAAGATCTTTAAGATCTAATTAAGATTTGAATTTCTTAATGGTTAGTTTTCTTACAGAAATAACCAAGCTAGGATGGCCTAAAGTGATCAATTTGGGGTTAAAATATGGCCATAGCCCGAAACATGCTATCTTTAGATTAATGAAATTCACTTCTAGGCAATCCTTTAGGTAGAACCATACCTTTAGATTGAAATTCAATAAAGAATAAAATATTATTTCACAAAAATTACAATAAACTACACTCGGGAGTGGCAACTCATGCCCCTGACTCTAATTGCCTCAAATAGGCACTATAAAACCGTCATGACCATAGTCTTGACCACGTAATCTACACTCGGGTGCGACCACTCATGTCCCCGTCTTCAACTTCAAATTATTATAAAAATCACACATTGTAATTACGGGTGCATTTCATGTGGCGCAGTTATAATGTGTCCAAAACAAAACAAGTGCACGCCATCGTGACTTATTTCAAGAGAAATCCATAAATATTAAAACAGTTTAAAATTTAAAAAGGCTAAATGCACAATAGGTTTAAAACATGTAAATAATTAGATAATTAGGCCAAATATTAATAGTTAAGCGACCGTGCTAAAACTACGGAATTCGGGAGTGCCTAACACCTTCTCCCGGGTTAACAGAATTCCTTACCCGGGCAGACATTTTTAAACAGAGTCTAAATTTCCTCGGTATGGGATTTCAATAAGCGGTGTCCCGGAACATCGTCAAAAATCCGGGTGGAGACTCTGAAATAATAAATAAATCCCAAATCTGAATAATGTCACTTCAATTGGAAAAACTCCCTTACTACCCATTTTTATTCATCGAGGGGTAGTGGGAAAAGGAGGTGTGACAGCTCTGGCGACTCTGCTAGGGAAGTTTCCTAGAATCTCTGGTTCAGGGTTCAAGAATTCGAGCTTAGAATAGCTGTTATATTTGGCTTTCATTATTACCTGATTTTTACATGTTTAAACCTAATGTTCTAAATGCCTCTTTTTACCGCTTTGATATTATCTGGACTGAATAGAAATTGTGTCGAAACCCTCTTTTCTCTGAGTCTTCTAAATCATCTGGGAAGTGTGCACTTCGT